>JANHAO010023051.1:0-12011 GCA_026873985.1 Saraca asoca
TGTTTATTCTATTCATTTGTTTCAATATTAAATGTTGATCATTAGTTATATTTAATTTTAATTTTACTACTTGTCAAAATTATATATCTATTTATCTTTTTGAAGTCTCTATCTTCTATCATTAAATTTTTTGCAACTATGCCATAGAGAAAGAGGTGTAGAAACCCAAGCAAATCATGCCCACGTCGTATGATTTACCATAATTTTCATCACATGCTCATTCTGATCCTCTACAGCTTCATATTACTGAGTCTCTTCCACCAATCCAGCCTAGGGCACTAATGAATTCTTCACCATCCCACCATGTGGCATTAGACCCTTCACCATCTCAACAAAAGATAGTTGATGAAGAAGAAGCCCAACAACCATTGGTGAATTATCCACAACCCAGAAGCCACTGGAGAGTCACAGTTATAGGTAAGTGTATCGTTGATGAATAGTATTTATTATATCTAATTATACTAATTAAACATTTATTTGTAAAATAGATCCTAATGGATGTCAAAAAATGGTAGATGTCAAGACAGCTGATGTATGGGAATTACAAAACTAAAAGATAGTCATTTCCTTTGATAACTATGGTGTGCCAATGAAAGATACTGTTAATATGTATGGGCAAATTCTGGGACAGTTGACTTTTGAGCCTATTAAACTCCCAATCATTTATGCTGATTCGAGGAATATGCCCAAGGCTTGGAAGGATAAAATATTCGATAAAGAAATCAAGGTAGTAAAAAAATTGTTCATTTTATTTGTATTTGGCATTGTACTTATTATATAAATTAACAAAAGTTATTTTATTTATTCTTTGAAGTCGAGGTTTCACTTTGACATGCTAAGTCATGTTGCAAGGAGTTAGACATTTAAGAACTTGGGCAGAAAGTAAAGAGACTTCAAGGTAGGATCTGGCATGAGTTTAATGATTCCCCCTTGACTTTGGAGGAAATGCATGAAAAGGTCCCAAATGGGGTTCCTCGGGATCAATGGAAGACATTTGTTGACAAGAACAGTGAGGAAAAGTGTAAGGTAATGTTTAATATAAGTACACTATTTAATCAAAATATATATGCAAAGTCGATAATAATGATTCCTTCTTATTATATGATATATGTAGAAAAATGCATCAAATCGCTAAAAACAATTGGTTCCACACACAGCTAGCTCCAAAAGCTTTGCTAGGAAAAGGGCTGAATTAGTTTTCTCCCACACCTTCTTATTTAACTACTAATATATTATCTAAATTAAGATACACTATCTAAATTGATATATATACTTATATAGGCTAAAAAGCTAGATCATCCGGTGAGAAGAATAGATCTATGGTTTCATGTTCATAAGAAACCAAATGACACTTATGTTAATGAAGCAGCTAAAGACAAAGGGGTTAGTTTTTGCTTCATGTTTTATGTTTTAGGATTACACACTCACAAACATGTTAATGGAGTGGATATTCTGCTTTTACAGGAGCAACTTGAGAAGATTTTGTCCCAAGACCTTTTTTCACAATCTCATACCATGTCACAAGATGATGCCATAGCAAAGCTTCTTGCCAGTTTAGTGGCATGGCATTCGATAACCCTAGTTCTAGTGAGCAAATGCAGGCGAGAGTTCAGAGTTTGGAGGTAGAGTTGACTTTTGAACATAAAAAGTGATTGGCTATGGAGGGAGCATTGGCATCAGTTTTTCAAAAAATATTTAGGATATTGCTTAAAGAAATTGCTAATTTGATAGCCTATCTTTCACCGATAAATTTCTATTGTTCTCTCTACTTGTTGATGATGGATTGGTTATGTTTGTTGCTTATTGTTGATGGATTAGTTGTGTTTGTTGCTATTGTATTTGTTGCATATAAATCATAAGTTAGAGCCAGCTTCTAGGAATTGGATTTTCTATATTGGTTTTCTGCCTTGGTAGCTGAATGATTTTCTGCATTAATTTTTTTACCTTATTAGCTGAATGTGCTTTGTAGTAAATATGCAACTTTGTGTTGGTTATGATTATTTGTTGTTGTTTCTAAAGTGATTAGTAATTTGGATGTGCTGGAAATTATAAATCTAAAGTTATTAGTAATTATAGGGTTTGGGGATTTTCAAATATAATCTATAAGAGTGGTTATGATTATTCGTTGTTGTTACAACAAATGGTTGTGCACACATTTTACACGCATTACAATTGATTAGTTGCATAGAGTAGTTGACTTTGAGTAATAAGGTAGATGGGAGAGTGTGTGAGCTTTAACCATCCTAATATGCATTTATTAGATGGACCATCCTTGCCTTTTCTTTATTTTTCCATGCATTGGTTATATATAAATGATTTTCAGGCTTAGTATAATAATTTACTCTAATTTTATTTTACAGCCACCAGATGCAAGAAGTGGGTATGTTGCAAATGCAAGGCCCTCTTTGTCCGCTAATCATGACGTGACACCTTGATTTCTACCTTCTGATTATTAAATTATGTATAAAATTGTTGAATTCTAATATTTGATAAATACATGTTTAAATATTTATTATTAATACAAAATTTATATTCAGTTTTATTTATTTAAAATGTATACATTTATTGTAAATTATTTTTGTATCAGGTTAATAGATACAAGAAAAATTAAGACAGAAATTTTTTTTTTTGAAACACTACATTTATTGGCGATTTTAAAAATTATGCGACTTTAGTTATTTTGCTAAGCTTTCTTCTTTTCTATCTTCAATTTCTTTTTTTTATAAATCTTTTTCCTATAAATTATACTAGTTTTTCAAACAAACCATGTAATAAAATAACAATAAGGGATTCAAAATTAAGGGGAAACTTTAGCAAATCTATTTCACCAAAACATGATTTATACTGTACTGTTTCTGTCTCTAACTAGAGTAACACCTAATAGCTACATCCAAAACAAAATAAACTACAAAGTGCCATCTTGCTATTTGCCATCTATTACACATTTTTCCCAAAACACGACAACCACACCACAACAATCACCCATAACACCAATGAAAATGAGAGGCAAATTTTCAGGTTCTTCATAGTACTCTTTAAAAAGCATATTGTAGATTCTTATTCCAAGATAATCTCCTTAACTCGATCTTTAATATGGTTGTCTTTCCATGCGAATCAGCCACACGAGAGAGGGCTCTGCAAAGACAAATAGAAAATAATTAGAAGAGTAAAAGGACAACAAATGGGAAAGTCTTAAAAGGATTTTACCTAACAGTTTCAACACCTGAGGAATCTTCTTCCTCGGTTGCTCTGAGTCTTCGAGGTTAACAAGATCAACTACTCTCCACATCTGCAAAAGACAATATGACTCTTTCCACTACAGCTTGTGCTAGAGAACTCAATCTCCATGCTAGTCCAAAAAACAAAAAACTCAACCATGTCTCTTCAGCTGCTGAAGCCCTAATTTCTATCCTCATTTTTTAAAGACCTGAGTTTGGCCAAGTTATGAAGAAGGTCACATGCAGTCATGTGATCTTCTGTGGAAGACAACTATTGTCAGCTGAGACTTACATAGTCATCCATATCAATTGCACGGTGAAAATTATAATGTTTAGTCCGCAGCACGTTTGCCATGTAATAAATTATAAACGGAAAGTTAATATCAGGCATCAAATTAAAAATTTTAAAAAATTATAAGTATTCAATTTGAAAATTTAAAATTATAAATACCTATTTTGAAAAAGTTGAAGCTACAAGGACCTACCATGCAATTTAACATTTTAAAGATTATTACGTGTGTAAACTGCTCTTTCCTTTTTAAACCGTCAAATCTTGCATTTTTACGGATTATAAGCATAAATAATTAAGCTGAGAAACTGAAAAGGGAGAAAAATTTTGAGAAAATATTTTGCACACAAAAATCACTCAGACACCACAAATTTGAAAGGAAAATAAAGGGTGCCGTTTCAAATCCCAACAACCTATTTTTCTTAAAGTCCACTATTTGCAATTTGATTGATTTAATATATGAATTAGCACGCCTCCGAGAGGAATCCAATTTCGATGCTGACTTATTTTAGCTGAAAAGGGCAGTTAAGAGTCCATCGTTTTTGTCTATCACTAGACTGAATACTCACCATTCAAGTAACATCTTAGTCTGACAGAATTGTTTCTCCACCACAAACGGAATATCTAATCAAGTCCTAACTCAACCAACTCCTTGCAAACTCTTATCCCACGTGATCAAACTCCCAATGAAAAGTTTCCACCTTTCTTCTTGCTTAATTACCTGTCATGGTGGGTGGGCCCTCTTTTCCCGCATTGTAATGGCAGTTGATAATAGGGCCTCACGTTTTGAGTGTACGAAGACTCGTGCACATACAGCTTTGACCTGTGTGAAGTCAATGCAAAACCCAACTTTTGCAAGAAGCAATTTCCTTTTTCACCCTCTATCGTTTTTTCTTGAGAGGTTATGAGAAGTAGGCTTGTTACTATCTTGAAATATTAAGCAGAGGGTCAAGATCATGGGACAAGGTTCATGAACTTTATAGATGTAAGCAGAGACAAACAAGGGCCAATAGACGATGAATGATTCGGTCTCCTTTACGGTTGAGAAAGTATTTACAACCGTGAAGGTCTTTTTCGCCTCAGCAAACGATAACGCCTTCAAAGATAGACAGATGCTCTACAATTCAGAACTGCAACTAGCCTTATTGAGAAGCAAACAAGCTTTCACTCTTAAAACTTCCATATGTTCTTAATCAAGGAAAAGGGGAGAAAATGACCCCCCCCCCCCCAAACCAAAATATATATATATATATATATATATATCAGCAAATTTAAAATAAAAGCCATGATTTCAACTTTAATATGTAGTTCGGAAAATAAATGCATGAAAAAGTCTCTTTGACCATTTCCCTGTGGAAAGTACATTAGGGCATAGAAAACTTCCATTCCAGAAAACAAAACCATGCAATTCATTGCAAAGGATTATAGCTAAAAATACTTTGCAATACAGATATAATGGATTGAAGTTGCACTACAAAGTCCAATTCTAACAGAAGGCCAATATGCTCCTCATTTCCTCAAGACTTGGTGCCAAACGCTTCATTCGACCAAAAGACAATGGTAACAGAGAGTATGCTGGCACTGTAACTAGCATGCATGAGAAATATATGAATTATGAAGCATTCTGCACTCCGTAGATTTCTGGTGTAGCTTTCCATCACTGTACTAACTTGCTGCATAATTTATGGCTGCCAAGAACAAAAATAAAAATTTCTGAGATATGCCAATCCATGACATGCTGATCTAACAAGGATTAGTACAAATGCTACAAGGTTCTATCACTATCCAGTGGTTATGCAACGGCATTGCTAGTGGAAATATGATGATATGGTGTTAATTTATACATATCTATCTTCTAATGACCATTAGTATTGTTGTTCAGTTCTAATCTTCTACCAAAGTTTGGATGAAGTTTACCGGACAAACTGGACATGTAATCTGACCAATTTTGAGCAAGTGCAGTATTGGCCTTTGAAATCCAGTACCAAGGAATGCCTTTTAACTAGACCAGGAGCTAATCACTTGGCCAATTGAATCATGATATTTACTTATTCTGCCTCACAAACTCACTCATTTACACCCATATCACAATATTGATACAACTAGCTTTGCCTATTGAAATTCTGCCAAATATGTAGTTTGTGCACAAATTTAAGTACAACTAGCATTTACCTTTCTTGAGAAATCACAAAATATACTTCCATGACCAATTAGCATTTCCATTGAAATTCAATCATGACTAGCTTATAATTTGAATAGTTTTACACTTTTACCATATTCAATGCATAACAGATGAATGCAGCCTCTCTTATAAAGAAACCATCAGGTCCTCATTAAAGCAAGCATTTTTAAGGGAAGATGAGGATGAAACTTATGCGAGAAGCTGGACTATCACATTTATATGAGACACACCTTTACAAGGATAAACATAAAAACTATCACTTCAGCAGGACCATAACCTGATTATTCGAAGCTTGTTTATGTATTCTGTGAGGCTTCATATTTAAATCAATCATTTTAGTCTCCATCCTAGCCTGCCCATCAGCATCAGGTTGTGGCATCGGAACTATAGGTGTCCTGTGATTTTGTTGCTTCTCTCCCATTTTTAGTTTGTGCAGAGAATTCTGTCCTCTTTTAGCCTCACTCGGTTCCATAGAATGTGAGGATGGATTCTCGGCATGATCAGATTTACCCCCAGGAAACTGCAGAACAAGCAAACATTATACTAATACAATATCTACATACATCAAGACCATAAATTATGCAATTGGAGATGGGAAGCCTTGGCATACCTCTACTCTTTGCCTAAAGAGAAGATATCTTGCATGCGTTCTTTTCCCTCCAACATGAACTCTCATATCACATTGTAAACACAGGGAGCTTCCATCTGTCTCGCAATAAAAGAAAGCTACACACAGGTCCAAAGGATAAAATATAAGCACAAAAGGCTATGATAAATAAGAGAACGATTGAGAAAGAAGAAATTGTCTACCAGGTGCACTTTCGCAAATGTCACAGCGGGGTGTATCACTTGGACTTGCAAGACCAACCCTTACATGCCGACTAGCAAGCTTATTACACATGTGAACCTGTCATATCGTTCATTCAATGATATTGAGTCAATACTGAATAGAAAGATCTTAGGGTTCAAAATTTGCCAGAAAGATCAATCTGATAAAAAGCATATTTGTGAATCATTAATAATTTGTAGCAAATAAAACACCGCTCAATTTCCTATAAATGAAATTCTTCAAGTTTAGCTGGCTATTGAAACATAACACTACTATTTTTGTTACCAACATGACTTATCAAAGACCCAGTAATTATTATTATTATTTTTTTTTACAGAATCACATATAAATAAATGGAACAATATAAATTTAATTGTTGCACACTTCCGAAACATTTGATTTAAAAGGTCCTGTCAATGATTACAGATAAGCACCCACAACATTATTGTCATTCTAAAACAATAACAAAACAAAAAATAATTGAGCATCAGAAATCCTCAAACTAGTTTAAGAAGATCCTCCCATCAATCTCCTTCCCCTCCCCGAAAGAAAATTCGGAGAGCTAATTCATTGCTCAATAAAGCGATGATACAAAATTTTGTCTAATTTAGGTAAATCAAAGGCAGAAGTATCCAACTTTATACCTCCAAGGCAACTCCAAAACAATATTGATAGAGTTTTCTTATCAAATTCGATTTAGGTATCGAACAAAGTAACTATCCAATGGAAAGAAAGAAAAAGTAGGTACCTTTTCATCGCAGGCATGGCAAAGCGCAGCCTCATCAGCAGCGCAGAAGACAATAGCTGCCGCACTCTCACAAGCGTCACAAAGCGTTCGCATAATTGAAGTCTCCAACTTTCATTGCTTCAACCAACATATGCAGACAAAGAACAGTTAAAGTCAGAAACTTGAAGAAACACCTGAACTTTCCCCATTTATTAAGAAGTAAAAACAAATAAATAAATAAAGGCCTAAGCAAAGAAGAAGACAGATTTCACCAAATCCATGTGGGTATAAGAGTTTGTTTTTCTCTAAGTTGTATGTTGCCGGGTGGTGGAGCTGCTGCTATGGGGACTGACGATGAGGATGATGGGCAAGGACTATAATTAGAGTACGATATTAGCTAAAAGATTGTATGATAAAGCAAAAGGATTATAAAAGGTGGTGGGGGAACCTTGGTGATTCTAGATGGGATATAATATGGAGCAGTGTTGCGTGTAATATGTTGATATAATTCACACACATCATACAGGGTTTGCGAACCTCGCACCCGAGGTTCATATATTTTTTATTGTGTGTGAAAATTATCCACAATATAATATATAATATAACGTTTATCCATAAAATGTCAAAAGATAATGAGATATAATACAAATAATGTTTTATTCATTCATTTTTTTTTTCAAAATCATCATTAATTAGTCACTACATACTTAATAAAATCTTATCCAAACAGAATCATTTGTTCATTAATTTTATGTGTTCTGATTGTATTAACTAATACATAAATATATATGAAATGAAGTGAATTCAACACTTTCATGAATAATGATATAATCAAAGACACAATAAATGTGTGTTTCTCAAGTATGTTGGGCTCCAACCTTACTTGGTAGCCACAAATTTAAAGGCGGTGTGGGGTTGGCATGAGCTATTGTATCATTCTCACCCACCAGTTTATTATGTTATTCTTTCTAAGCCCAATACTACCTTTCTTCAAGGAATCTATTACTCCTTATCTCTGCTTAATTCACTGCACTAATCATATGAACATGAAAATGGAGATGATATGATATGACATAACACTTTCCTGAATTGAAAACCTCAGTTTTCTTATTTGAAGAGTGCCCACATGAGCAAATACATTACAGTTTCTTTATTTTACAAAGACTTGCTGACCACAGAATAGACTATAAAAATTACTTTTGAACATAAAACCATAAACAAGTTCTTAGATTTTTTCCCCCTTTTCAATGTTTAATGAACAAACCCTTGGTATGATAAGACAAAACGGAACCAAATTTAATCCTTCAGATTCACACAGATGCGTTTTTTGACAGTATAAACAGCTTAAAAGGAGAAGTTCAACATGTCCATGCTGAGGCTCTCCATCATCACATTCTCCATGAAGCCACATTTGGTTGGACTGGCTTTCTTGAAACTCTGGCCACGTGGCTTGAAGGAGCAAGAAGAAGAGATTGGAAGGATTGGGATATTTTCACAGTTGCAGAGCTCAATCATGTAGCCATCTGGATCATGGAAGAACACTTGGTCCACTCTGTTTCCTTCATCTTCTACCACAGCTGTCACATACCTAATTCCCATCTCTTCCAGTCTCCTCTTCACAAGCCCAACATCCGTACACTGCCCAAAAAACCATATTAGTGTTACATTTTAGCATGTAATATATATATATATATATATATCTAAAATTGTGAAATCCATCTCTCCCTCACATAGGATTAATGCTAATTGAACTTTTTATTTAATTACAATAGTCTCTCACAAACATTGCATAATTTAAATTGAATCCATCTTATCTGCTTCTAAACAAGTAAGTTTAGTGACTTATGATCTGTATACAAGCTTTGAGAAGAATTGTATAGGAAAGTAAGTTCAACTATTTTGAAGTAGTTTTATTTTGTAGCATTATATGCTTACTTGGAAAGAGATATGGTTGTCTTTGGGATTAATGGGGCGTAATTCATTCATGCTGATATCAAACTCATCAATGTTTGGATTCTCGATCAAATGTATCCCCAAACCATAACTGTACAGCCTGAGAAAAAAAAAATTAAACACATGAATTTTCGTTTCTCTCAAACAAAATCATGAGTATAAGTAAGAAAGAAAATTTCAATGCAGACGGAAAAAGAGAAAAATCAGCTCACCAGGCTCCATTAAACTTGAAAGAGGAGGGTCGTTTGATGAGAACAAAGCCCAAGACGTCCTCATAGAACCTCACAGAGTCCCACACCGATCGGCACAAGAGAGAGACATGGTTCAGTGAGAGCAATGGAAGTGCTTCACAGCTGCCTACTTCTTCAATCTCCATCTCTTTCGCTCTTCTTTTCTCTGCTTTGCTGCTCTCACTCACTTTGCAGTGACTTCGCTTTCTAAGTTGCTTCATTATATAAAGCTGCAATTTGTACGTTCAATGAGAAGGAACTTTCCTGGAAGGTTCTTTTGATTTAGGGAGACAAATTAGATTACTGCAATAACAAAATTAACATTTTATATTTATGTTTTCTGAACTCCCTAGAATAATGATTTGATCAAGCCATTTATTTAAATTATTTCTTATAATTACTGTATATTACTAATTTTTTATACCTTAGTAAAATAAATAAAAGAGTATTTTTTTAAAAAATTTGAGTGTTTTTACTGTTAAATTATCCTTTTTATATTAAAATTTATATTTTTTTATTTTATTTATTCATTCCAAAATTAAAAAAAAAAAAAAGGAAGAATCCAATGGTAAAAACATTTACTCTCTCAAGAGTCAAGTTCTTTGTATAATTACCCTACAGTTCTCTGTATAATTACCGTAAGAAAATGATGTATTGGAAGAAAGTACAAGATTGAAAATATTGAGAAATTTCTATGATGTTTCCTTTTTCTATCACATTTACACGTTGGTTCTTAATTATTTTACTTTGAGTATACTCAAGAGTCACCACTGCCGTGCTCTGTTCCGTAATGTACGTGAAGTACATGAATTGGTTCTTTTTCTTTAAAGATCATATTAGCAGAAGCCACCAAGAAGCAGATCATCAGTAGTTGGTTTGTTTCAACTATGTGATTTCAATGTAGATAATTAGGTTTCACATGTTTTTCTCATTGGAAGATTCACGTAGTATGAGATAACACACTTACTCTGTGATGAAGCTGCTAGATGCATACTTATAACTCAACAAATCGACTTTGTTTAGTCACGAGAAATGAATTCTTATATGCACAATAAACACCATCACGTATATACATCAAGTTAATGTTATCGGTTTGATTTAAAATTTAACATTAAAGCGATTCAAATCTTACATAGAATCATTTTTTTTTGTTTGATAAATTGCATTTAAAATCATTTGAATTGTGTAAATTGATCAATTTCAATGATTAATTTATAGTTGAAAGTAGGTCACAACAAACTCGCGTTGGGTTTTGTGCGATGCAAATCTAAAAAAAAATCATTTTATTGATATTTTCTTTAAAAAAAAGGTCCAAATCCAAATTTTAAAATGTTTGACTCACTAAATATATTTATTCATTTTCTAAAACTTAAGTTTTTAACCTTCAATATTCTAATATTGTGATTCCATTTATCTTTCCGTGTTATGTTGTTTGTTTATAATATATTAAGCTTGTTTTGATTTTTAAATCTATACAACTTAAATCTTTTGAAATTTTATATTTATAATTTTTTTGAGTTTATGATATTAAAGAAGTAATATATTTCTTGACTTAATGATGATAATTATTATTAATTATTTTATTATAGATAATAATTATTGTTAATTATTTTATTTTATAGTATTTCATTTCAAATGAAATTGTTATTTAAAATTTTTTATTTCTAGGATTATTATTAAATAGGATGATTGTTAAGTAGAAGTTTTAGGATTAGGATGAGGCTGACCCATGAGTTACCTACAAATACCTCTCTTAAATTTATTATTCAATGCCTTTCATTGATTATTGATAATAAAGTTTTAAATTTGAGTTTATAATTTCTCCTCTTTTCTACTTTTCTTTTTATGTGCCTTGATCCTACATTAATTTGGTATCAAACTTTACTTTGATCCTATGTCATTGCTTCTAATTCTTTTTATTCTTCAAACTTAAAATACCACCACCCTCCTTACTAAGCTCAATCATTGAGCCACTTAGTTAAGTTGAGTCAAGCCATTAACAAAACTGTGTGGTCCTACAATAGTGGGTAAAAGAATATATTGTGAAAGCTAACTATGCAAGATTAAGTGGATATTGCCCTTTTCTTGTTGAAGAATTTGTATACGCCTTTGTTTTAATTTCAATTCAGTAGTTAAACAACAAAAATGGTTGAAATTTGCAGAATTAAGTGTAGAATATCAGAAAATAACAGTTAAGTAGTAAAAGATAAAATTTAGTAGACAAAAAGTTTTTAAAGTGATTCAACTTGAATTGAAACCGTAATTCAAGTCTACTCCATTTGATTTTTCTCAACCAAAAGACCTCTTTAATTGAAAACAAAAAACCTTTTCAGAATTACCAGGCTCCTAAATTATCAATTTTTACAACATACACAAGAAATTAACAAGCTTCTTGTTAACTTAGAAGAATCGGGACAGACTCTTCTAAACTTAAAAAAAATACAAGATTAATAGGTTCTTGCTAACTTATATAAGATTTTTAAATCCCTATAAATCTCAAAAACAAAGAGACAATGATAGAAAAGAAGAAGGTAATACAATACCAATGTTTGAGATGAAAATCTCAAACTATCTAATGATAAA
>JANHAO010023052.1:0-12016 GCA_026873985.1 Saraca asoca
CAGCTTCGCAGTGCTGGCGAGGTACCGAGGTAGCGAGATGGTGAGCTTAATGTTGCTACGCAAGGTCAGCGAGGTACAACTTGCTAGGGTGGAGCTCTCTAGGATAGAGCTCGCTGATGTGCTTCTGGCGGTCCAGCGATCTCTTCCCTTCAAGGATACTGAGTTCGTCACTTTACCTTGGGTCATTTTTTGTGTACAACATCAGCCCCCTAACTCTCAGCTTGCGTAACGAGCTAGGAGTTGAAGACCTTCCTGATTTAAATCGGTAAAAAATTAAGCCATCATTTCCTTTCCCCAGGTTTTGTTATTTCTTTGACATGCACACTATTCGATCGTTCTGAATGGCTTTTATGTATGAAAAATAGAGTCAGAAACGTGCATGAGTGATTTGTAATTTAATCAAGTTCACATGACAGCTGTGAAACACTTACCGAGCGATCTCGTGCTTGGATGTGTATGAGAGCCATAATTTAATCAGGTTTGTATGAGAGCTACGAAACACTTAGTGAGCAATCTTATGCTCGGAAAGATTAGTGGGCATGGAAGCTGCAACTTACTCAATCGCATAAGAGCTAAGAAGTGGAGAGAAGTGAGCGATCTTGTGCTAAAAAAGATTAGCATGCATGAAAGTTGTGACTTACTCAATCGCATGAGAGCTGCGAAGTGGAGAGAAGTGAGCGGTCTTGTGCTCAAAAAGATTAGCACGCATGAAAGCTGTGACTTACTCAAAATTGCATGAGAGCTACGACTCAGAGGGGCAGCCGATCTTGTGGCCAGGGCGATCTCACGATCTTGTGCCCAAGGGGGTGATCGATCTTATGGTCAGGGCGATCTTGTGCCTGAAAAGGTGGCTGATCTTGTGGCTGAGGCAATCTTGTGCCCAAAGGGTGTATTTTACAGTGTCCCCTACGCCTCAGCGAGCCCAGGGCTCAGCTGGTGAGCCATTTTTTAGCATCTCCACACCTCAGCGAGCACGTCTGCTATGCTGGCCAGTTAGCAAGCCCGCAACTCAACTAGCTGGGTGAGTTTATTTTAAAGAATCCCCATGCCTCAGCGAGCCTGCAGCTCAACTGGTAAGTGATTCATCAATTCTTCTCTAGATTAAGCTCTGAGGGGCCTTAATTTGAGTAATAGATTAGAGTGCTTTTGCCTTTCATAGAACTTATGATAGATCGACATCGTGCGAGCGATGGGCATCACTATCCTAACAAAAGAAGACTTAGTATTAGTAAACAAGTTTAGGAAGTGTTCATACAATTTATAGATAAACACAGAAGTCTAAAAAATTATCTTGATAGTAGGGGACCGTTCTTGCTGCTGGTAGGACCCATGCTGCTGCCTGGAAGGCTACACGATGTAACCGTGCAGGTGTCCTCTTTTAATGAGATCCTCGATGGCGTCTCGCAGTGCCCAACATTCTGAGGTGACATGTCTGAACTCATTGTGATATGCACAGAATTTTCCTCGATTCACTCTGGACTTGCCGGGAGTCTTCAAGGGTGGAGGTTTTTCGAAGTCTTCCTTGTCCCTCTCCATTACGAAGATCTTATCTTGAGCATCTAACAAGATGCTATAGGTGCTGTGATGGGCCTGAAATAGGGACCCTTCATCCTTTCCCTTCTTCATGGACTGAAGCTCGAGATTATTATTACCACTCCCACGGTTGCTCCTTTTCTTGTTCGATGTCGAACTGCTTGCCTCAGGGTTTCGTGGACCGAAAGTTTTGTCCCACCTGACTTGCTTCGTGGCCTGCTCATAGAATTCTTCCAGGCTATTCACTGGGGATTTGTATAGGCTCTTAAATAGCTTTCCATCCCTATGGAGTCCCGTGAAGATGGCGGTCAGAATGGCTTCATCGGAGGACTTCTTGACATTATTGACTTCACGCCTGAAGCGAGCGAGATAATCTTTCAGCGCCTTTTACCTACCTTGGAAGACAGTAGCAAGATGGCATGGGGGCGTAAGTCATCTTCTTAGTGCCTGATACTGGTTAACAAATCTTTCTTGGCACTCACCCTAGCTGCCGATGCTGTGAGCTGGGAGACTCTTAAACCACACGTGAAAAGTTTCACCCAAAGTAGCGGGGAAAACATGGCACTTAACCGAAGGGTTACAAGCCTGAAGGTCCATCTGGATATTAAACAGGTCCAGATGGCTGTACGGGTCACTGTCTCCATCATACAATGGGATGGCAAGGATTTTTAACTTATATGGTAGAGTCACCTTCATGATCTCCCTAGAGAAGGGGGTTTGCTCTTCAAGATGCTCTTGATCATTTCGAGCTCGAGCATATTCCTCCAAATGTTTGAATCTTTGAAGGAGACCTTCCACCATAGCACCTAAGCCCCCCAATCCATGGTTAGGAACCTGGTGGTTCATTCTGTCGACCTACTCGCATGGATGGTGATACGGCTCCTGCTCCCGGTCTACTTCGCCGAAATGTTCAACCTTAGGCATGACGGGTTCAGTCTGTGCTTGCACATTATGGGCTTGTGCCTGTACCAGCATCGTGACTATTTTGTCCAATTCCCTTATCATGTGCTCAAGTCTTTCCTGATGCTAGAGCTAGGCCTGTGATTCTTCGACGCTGTTAGCAGTGAGAGCCGGTTGCATCAGATCGGCTAAAGGGAAGCCAATGGCTGCTCTTGTCACAGGGGCGGTGGACGAGCTCGTTATCAAAATATGGCCGTCTGAGGTCTGGCATCGTGTGTTCAAGGCCCTAGCAACTCTTCCTTTGGCCATGACAATGAGAAATCAACCAGAACAGGTGAGATCCCCACAGACGGTGCCAAAATGTTGATGTCAGATTTTGGTTACGCTCCAAACTCTGGCCAACAGGGGATTCTTCGGGATCCCAGGCCTGTTCTTGGTTTGCAGATGAGAAAAATGAAGCAGATGAAGTAGATGATTGGAAGAGTATAAGGGAAGACACTCGGTTTTACGAGGTTCGGCCAAATCCAGATCTTGTTGGACCCTACATCCATGGGATAGTTGATATATAATATGTATAATCAGAGTTACAATTGTTCTTATTTTCTCTCCCCCCACCCTTTTCTATCAACCGGGTATCCCCTTTTATAGAGGGAAGAAGGGGACATGCATTAATTACAAGTTATAGTTGTATTACATCAAGTAATGAATGAGAAAGATAGTGAAAAGACTATAATTCAACTAATGCAGAATGTAGGCTGTGGGGGTGGCCCCCTTAGGCTGACTGTAGGCTCATAACCATTGCTTAGTACTCTTTTTTGCTATGCAGAGAGCTAGTAGCTTAGCATTGGAAATCAGCTTTGCGGTGCTAGCGAGGTATCGAGGTAGCGAGATGGTGAGCTTAATGTTGCTATGCAAGGTCAGCGAGGTACAGCTTGCTGGGGTGGAGCTCGCTGGGATGGAGCTCGTTGATGTGCTTCTAGCAGTCCAGCGATCTCTTCCCTTCAAGGATACTGAGTTTGTCACTTTACCTTGGGTCATTTTTCATGTACAATAGGTGATTTGAAACCAACCACTCTCTCTTTATAATTGGCAAACCAATCTCTCAAATATCCTATTGGCATCTTAGAGGATGTGCCTCTAAAAGTCAATAAACTTTTTATACTTGTTGACTTTGTGGTTTTGGACATGGAAGAGGATAATCGAATTCTCATTATTCTTGGAAGGCCTTTCTTTGCCACTGCTGATGCCATTATTGAAGTTAAGAAAGGAAAGCTTTCCTTCAATGTAGGGGATGAAAAGATTGAATTTACTTTAACTCCTGCTATGAACTACCCTTCTCTTGAGAACTCATGCTATAGGATAGATTCAATTAAGCAAACTATGAGAGAAGATATAATGAGTCATCCCAAAGATCCTTTTAACCTCTGTCTTGTGAAAAGCCCTCCTACTTATGATAAGAATATTGAAGCTGATATGTGTGCTAAGATGCTTGATGAGAAGCATGTCTCTCTTACAAAAGCAAGAACTGAAAAATTGAAAGCAGATCCAAAGCACACCACTATGGAGGAAGATGAAATCCCAAAGGTAGAACTAAAACCTCCTTCCCCTAATTTGAAGCTGTACAAGAAAAGAATGAAGATCTGGCATGTTAAACACTATCCAGAAGGAGAACTGAATGAAGAGAGAGCCACTTACACTCTCTCTGAGCTCCCTTCTACCAAAGGAGTTGAGCTCATGACTTAAAATGAGTGCTTCTTGGGAGGCAACCCAAGTTTACTATTGCAGCATTAGTTTGTTCATTTGTTATTTTCCTTTTCTCTTAGTTCTTAGTTTAATTTTGTTTTGCATTCATAGCTTTAGTATTGTAAATTTGTGGACTTATTAGAGGTTTGAGTTGCAGGATTATCTCCTTGTGCCAAGCACCCTTTAAGGGAAGGATTGATGCAGAAATCACCTAAAAAATTTCAAGCAAGAACAAGATTGGTAGCATAGAACATGGCTAGGGTGTGTCCTAGGACACAGTCGTGTTCCAAGTAAAGTTCAAAATCAGAAAATCCAGCACCAAACACGGCCTAGCCATGTCCTAATACATAACCGTCTTCCATGAAAGCTTCCCAAACTAAGAATTTACAACATCAAACATGGCCATGCCCTGCTCCATGCAGAGCTTAACGAAAAAAAAGAGAAAAGAGAAAAAAAAAGAAAAAAAAATTCAAACAAAAATTAAAAAAAAAATTTAGATTGTGTTATACATATAAAGGCGGCCTCATGAGGATGAGTCCCCAAGCGTGATAGAGACCAAGTTCCCCACTTCGACAAGAGGCCCATGACAAGCTTCGGCTCACCTATCAGAAAGCGACAATAGTGAAGTGCTCCTAACACCAGCCCTGCCTCACTGGTCACAACACAACGACGTTGTGAGGGGATTCTAGTACATCTTGCAAGGGACGATCTAGCGAAGAAATCATAAGACTAGATCATCAAGTGATCAATCACTCCACTCAAGCTCGCTTTATCGCTACAGCGACACCCAGCTCGCTACAGCAGAACCTGCGATGCCCCCAAGCCCTAAATCCCCAGCTTAGGATGCCAAGTGGTAGACACAAGTCTACCACCAACCTAGGGATGCCATTCAGTAGCCTACTCTCTGTAGTAGCCAGATTACAGACCCATTTTTGTCTTTTCTCATTTATAGTTTGACGTAACACCACTATAGCTGGTAATTAATGCATGTAACCCCCTTCTTCCTCTATAAATAGGATTACATTGTTAGAAAGAGGATAAGGACAATCTTGCAAGTAGAAACTTTGAAAATCACTTTACATTAATAAAATCTCTGCCATGGACATAAGGTCCGATGCCTCCTAGATTTGGCCGAACCACATAAACGTGTTGTTCCCCTCTCCTTCTTCTTCCTCTCGGTCCTCTCTCTTCCGCACTTCAAAGGTAGCATTGGATCCCAGAACTCCTCCCCGTTAGCTGAAGTTCGAGTCTCCTATACCAACCGAATTTCATCGTCAACATTTTTGGCGCCGTCTGTGGGGATCCATGTACTTTCTAAAGTTCCCACTGTAGCCTAATCATGACCAAAGGAAGAACGACTCGGAGTTCCATAGCTCTGGCTTTTCAGCAGCACACCACTATGCCCGAAACACAAGAGGATCAAATGCCTGACCAGTCCCAATCGGCACTCGAAAACACAGTCAAAGAATTGACTGAGACTGTCAAGGTGCTTGCTTAGGCACAAGTGCAAAATGCCCAAAGGCAAGAAGAGGTCATGTCACAACTCCAGCAGCTTCGTGAGGAAGCTCAAAGAGAAGTCCATGATGATCATGATAACCAACGACCGGGGGCTCGCAACGAGCAGAAAGCTCGACCCTTCAGCACAAAGATCAGCATCCAGCAATGGAAGAGATTCTCCAGAGGCTGAAACAGCTGGAGGAGCGTCCACAACCTCAAAGCAATCAACCTCGCTATGAGGAAACCTCACCATTTTCTGTGGAGATCAAGAAGCAACCTCTCCTGCAGAAGCTCAAAGTGCCTGCTATCCCACTGTATGACGGGAATAGCGATCCCAACGACCACCTGGACGCGTTCAATACTCAAATGAACCTCCAGACTATCGACCCCCTGGTGAAATGTCACGTCTTCCCCACCACGCTAGGGGTAATTCCTCGTGCTTGGTTCAAGCGCCTTCCTGCGTGCAGCATCAGTAGTTGGTAGGAATGCCAAAGGAAATTTGTTGACCATTGCCAGGCATCAAAGAAGCAACTTGCGCCTCCTTGCCACTTAGCGATGATTTTCCAGTGCAAGGATGAGCTGCTCAAGGATTACATGGCTTGATTCAGGCACGTGGCCAACTCAGTGGAAAATCCCTCGGAGGAAAGTATCCTAACAGCTATCTTAGTAGGACTTCGTAAGGATGGCAAGTTGTACAGGAGCCTCTACAAGTCCCCCACCCGAGATCTTGCTGAATTTTATGATCAGGCAACTAAGCAAATAAGATGGGAAGAAACCTTTGGAACGGAGGATCCTAAGCATAAAGCGGGCCTTAGTGGTCCCACCACGGGTAAAAGGAGGAGCAGCGATAGTCACGGCAACCCCACTCCTCATCTCGCCAAGAAAGCAAAACCTTGGTGACCCGAAGGCCGCTTTGAGAGCTATAGCATCCTATCAGACACACAGGACAAAATCTTCACCGCAGTAAGGTATAACGAGGATTTTAGAAAGCCCAGGCCAATAAGGATACCCACCAAGTCCAGGGACTAGAGTAGATTTTACGTTTACCACAACGAGGCTGGACACACCACCACATAGTGTCATGCGTTGAAAAACGCCATTGAAGGCCTCATCAGAAGGGGTCGGCTACAAGATTATGTGGTAGGATCACCCGGGCAACGTGCTCAGCAGGCTCAACGAGTTATCACCCGAGAGCCTGAGCCCTCCATCCAAACCATATTTTGATCCTATGACGTTCGATTGTACTGGTCATTGTGTGCTAAATGAATGAAAGTCGCTGATTGGCTAAAACGCTATTTAGACAAAGGAGTTTTCACCTCTCTCTTACAATTTCGCTATAGCGAATGGTATTCACCTCGCTATAGCACAATCTCTACAACATATTCACTATCGTGAACGGTTTTCACCTCACTACAGTATCCGCTACAGCGAACGGTATTCACCTCGCTACAGCATAATCTCTACAAACATATTTGCTACAGCATAGTTGCTATAGCATTCATTACAGCAAACGATTTTCACCTCACCGTTATTGAAATGGAATCATCATAATTACCCCCAACTCTCGTGCGAATGAATTTCTCATGGCTTTCATGCAAATAAATTCCCAGAATTTTTATGTGGACACATTCGCTACATCTTAAACAAGATCTCTTAGGCACAGCTCACTCGCGACCTCTCTCTCTTGCAATAAGTTGAGCAGTCAGAAAAATGAGAGCATAGTCGACTGGCTAAAAGGAAAAATTCTTATTAAATTACCATAAGTTTACATATAATAATGCGTGAAGCATTCATTACAGTTTCTGAAAGGAGAAGAACTCATCCCACATAAAAGACCTCAACAAGCGAGGTGACAGTACATCAGGGGGAAAAGGCTGAAAGCCTGGCACTACAATTCCTGCAAAAAAGTAGCCAAAAGGCTGGTTACCAGTCATCGGGCTCATAGAAGAGTAGCAGCCCCAGAGTTCCTCCTGCATATTCCTCTGGCACATCCTCTTGAGCCACACACAACAATTCAAAAAGTCATAAAAGCTGGCTGGCCAGGCAGCAGAACCACATGCAACGGCCGGAGGAGGTGGCCAGAAGACATCGCTAGGCAGATCCTACGTTGGAGCCACGTGCAATGGGCTATCCACGTCTCCCGCCACCCTGCAACAGGCCATCCACGTCTCACCAAGCTTTGTCGAAAGCCAAGACACCAAAGCATAGGGGGCTCTTCAGTCTCTACCATCTAGTTTCTCTGGGATGAAAGAAAGAATACCCCAAGTTATAAATAGACTCGCTCAGCCCTTTGAAGAATCTAGAGAAAATCTGATCTGATCTTCATCCAACGGTCTGAAACGACCAGCAATGCCACACCAACGGCAAAAAATGGCAGACAAGGAAAAGCATGGCCTAAAGTAGAACAGAAAGACATCTGACATGAAATCTCAGTCAAAGAAGGACACCGACTGAAGATATGAATCACACCTTGGAAACTTGCAACTCCCAGTCCACTAAGCAAACCAAGAGTTGGGGGCTTATGTTATACATATAAAGGTGGCCTCACTAGGATGAGTCCCTAAGCACGACAGAAACCAAGTTCCCCACTTCAATAAGAGGCCCACAGCAAGCTTCGCCTCATCCATCAGAAAGCGGCAATAGCGAAGTGCTCCTAACACCAGCCCTGCCTCACTTGTCATAACATAATGATGCTGCGAGGGGATTCTGGTACATCTCGCGAGGGATGATCTAGTGAATAAATCATAAGACCAGATCATCAAGTGATCAATCACTCCACTCAAGCTCGCTTGCTTGCTAAAATGACACCCAACTCGCTACAGCAGAACCTATGATGCCCCCAAGCCCTAAATCCCTGGCTTAGGACGTCGAGCGGCAGACACAAGTCTACCGCCAACCTAGAGATACCATTCAGCAGCCTACTCTCTATAGTAGCCAGATTACAGACCGTTTTCTGTCTTTTCTCATTTATAGTTTGATGTAACACTACTGTAGCTGATAATTAATGCATGTAACCCCCTCCTTCCTCTATAAATAAGATTACATTGTTAGAAAGAGGAGAGGGATAATCTTGTAAGCAGAAACTCTGCAAATCACTTTACATTAATAAAATCTCCATCGTGGATGTAGGGTCCGGTGCCGCTCAGATTTGGTTGAACCACATAAACGTGGTGTTCCCCTTTCCTTCTTCTTCCTTTCGGTCCTCTCTCTTCCGCACTTCAAAGGTAGCATTGGATCCCAGAACTCCTCCCCATTGGCTTAAGTTTGAGTCTCCCATACCAACCGAATTTCATCATTAATAGATTGGATAGCACGAAACACGGCCTGGCCGTGTCACAGACTACGACTGTGTTTTGGGTAAAAGTAGCAACACTATTGCCCTAAAGCACTCAACACAGCTGTACTTGCTCATTCCCCTTTCACGTCATGTTCTCCTCCTCCCACAATCGTGCTCTCTTTCCCTCACAGCTGAAGCTACTCTGGTCACCTCCTCAAATTTTTGATCAGTTCTCACCACCGACAATCAGGATTTCCTAATTTCCAGCCTCCACTTCACCTAAATCTCTTTCCCCATTCACTTCACTCTAGCCAAGAAGAAGCCTTGCATGTGCAAGAGAGGTAATTGATCAATCTTTCCCAAGTTTTTTGCTACACAAATTTTGTTATTTTTGTTAATTTCATTGCCTTAATTTCTGCATTTTGCTAATTAGTTGCCTTTGTTAAATTTCTACACTATACATTGCTTAGCTTTGTTGTGTTTTTGTTAAACTTTGCATTATACATTGTCACTTTAATTGTAATATTGTTGAGTTTTGCAATTCTACATAATTGCATTTCTGTATTCTGCACATCACATTGCTACATTATCGAAAATTTTGCACTTTTGCTTTGCTATCTTTTGCATAATAAACTGTTGCTCAGTTGATTGAATTCCTTGCCATTCTTTTCATTGAAACTATGCCTTGTTTATTGCCAATTAGTTGCTTTCCCGATTACATTGCTACTATTTGCTAAATTGTTATGTTGTTAGTTATTTTATTGTCTTACTAGAAATCTTTTAATTACTACTATCTTGTTGCACTTGGGGTTGTCATTTTGTCCTGTTTGAATTTATAACTCTGCCAAATTACTATTGTTCCCCTAAATTTTTTTTCTTAAGCTTGAAAAGAGAGATCTTTTAGGTGCCATTTCAAATTGTGTCAAAATCCATTTTTCTTGAAAATTCTCTAATTCTAAATGGCACTTAAAAGATCAAGAATTGGCCAAGCCTCCTCCTCCCGATCCAATCAAGCACATAGGGGACGAGGTAATCTCAACCAGTAACCTCACGAAATAAATGAGTTTGGTATCGTTTTCATTGATGATGATCAATGTAGACAATACGATCAATTAGTAAACGGGGAATGCTGAGTACCCGCTATGTGGATGAGGTTTGCTTAGACTAGTTAGGATTACTCAATGATGTCCAATACCTATTTGACCGGATTGGGTGGTCACAATTTATAATGATGCGTTACCTAACATATGCAAGAGTGACCCTAGAATTTTTCAACTCTTTTAATGCAATCCTATTTAAAGGCTGTGAGGTTTAACAAGGACAAATTTCTTTTAAACTATTTGACCAGGATTATAATTTATCATTGGCCTAATTTAATGAATTATTTGGATTGCCCCTTGGGGGTCCCAGGACTGTTCCCTTCAGTTTTTAATCAAATATATTTTGGAACTCAATAGTCATTAGAGGGCAGTATAGGGCTTCACAATCAAAAGCCTCGTCAATTTGTAATCTCTATTTTAGATACATTCAGCATGTGATGGCACACACTATTTTTGGAAAAGTAAAAAGTGATAGGGTTACAAGCCAATGAGAGCTATACTTTCTTTGGTCAATGATAAATAATAATCAGGTAGACATTAGGGCATTCATGGCGCAATAGATGTAAAAAGTGGGTAATGCATTATATGGCAAGGTAGTAACAAAAGGCTTAGTGTTTGCAATTACTCATGGTTTGGGACTAGACCAATAACTAGGGGTGCTAAACAGGCCGGCCCACGCCGAGTGGGCCTGGCCCGTGTAGAGGCCCATATTTAAATGGGCTGACCTTTACCTGGTCTAGCCCGTTAACCCTATGAGCTTGAGGCTAATTTAGCACCTCCAGGGTGCTAAATTGGCTGACCCGCACGGGCCCTCATTTAAACGGGTTGCCCCTCAGTTGGTCCAACCTACAAAAAAAGGTAGGCCAGCCCACTAGGCCTGTGGGCTTAAGGCCTGTTTAACACCCCTACCAATAACTTGTAGATTTGCAGCCATTACCTGGAAACTCGAGGATTGACTAAGAATCCTTCCTACATATGCAACTTATAGTTAAGAGGGGATCTGAGTATTGGCTAAATTTTAGAGGCAGAGATCTAGTTTGCCTCCCAAATCTTGAGCATACCACAGTTATTAACGAAGCCAATTGGAGTTACCCAATTGAAGGGGAATTTGAAGATGAAGGTCATGAAGAAGAAGTAGAAGAAGCAGAGTTCCCATAATTCCCATAACTCCCACAACCACCCCCAGCCTAAAACCTCACATGGAAGGTCCCTCCTATGCTCCACTAGATGATCAAGAGCAGCTATGCATGCAGGTCGATATGATTGAGGACAAAATACAAAATATGGAAGCATCAATGCGATCTATGCAATCAATGATGGGTAATATGCAACAAATGATCCAAAGCATGTATAACTGGCACTTGGAGCACAACTTCCCACCACCACGTCCACCTAAAGACTAGTGATTTGGTAAGTTTCTATCCCTTCCTCTGTGATTTTTTCTTTGATATCTACATTGGGGACACTGTAGAGTTTAAGCATGGGGGGTAACTACTTTCTTTTCTCTGGGTCTATTGCATATGCTTTGTAAATTTTTCTTTTCTTTTATTTTGAGTCATAGTTCATGTTTGCTAAAATCACAAAAATTAATAACTCTCCTAATGAGCTAATGTGGTAGTAATTAATTTTAGGCCTATGAAAGCTAGATTTGAGATAGATTTTGAATAAGTATTTTTGGTTTAGTCTTTCTTTCCTAGAATTGAACCTTAGGCCTCTTAAAAATAGTTTATTTGTTGAAACTATAATTTGCATGCACCTGGTGAATCTCGGCATTATCAAAGTATAAAGATAGGAAGAGGTGAAGAATGAGGGTGTTAAAAAAACCAAAATTCAAAAAAAAAAAAGAAAAAAATTTATAGCTAAAAAAATGAAAAAAAAAGCTGAAAAAAAAAACACCCAAAAAGGTCTTTGCTCTAAGTACCTAAATTCAAGATCCAAAAAGGCCTTTGGTATGAGTACCTAGATG
>JANHAO010023053.1:0-12027 GCA_026873985.1 Saraca asoca
ATAACTCAGTTGGAAACATGACATTTTAGCTCTTAAAATGCTAAGTATGAGGGCAAATACATGTGTCAAATCTTGTGTTATCACTAACCAATCACATTTCTCACCAAATAAAATTTATAAAAGTATTTTAAAACATTGAGAAGTATTTTTGAAGAAATTTTTCAATAAAAACACAAGCTAATATCAAATAGAAACCTTTCAAACATTAGAAAATAATTTGCATAAAATGCCTAAACCTTTGAAAAAGTTTCCTAGGTATGTTAGTAAGTCTCCAAACATTTTAAACTCTTCTTAGAAACTCTTTGAACACATTTTGCACAACTAATTTTTTAAATCTCAATCAAAATGATTTGTTATTATCAAAATCAAATTAAAACATTTTGAAACAAGCACGTGGTCTAAAGATATATATATATATATATATATATATATATGGTGAAAATCTTACAACTCTTAAAAGTTGTGGGTTTGGATCCTTCTAATGCTAATAATCTATGTCAACAACTTTAGGCTTTTTACCCAATGTGGGGTAAAAAAAAATGTATTCCTTAAATGGTGTTGAATGAAAACTAATTCCATGAAAAGGATAAAATATTGTTCTTAACAACATTTTTAGCATTTTTATTTTTTTAAAATTTTTTTGGTTACCAACGTTTGCCAACTTTTTTTATTTTTAGAACTCGCGGAGGTGACCCTTAAAGAAAGAAAATTAAAACAAGCAAACAAATAAATGAAAGTAGGGATCATAGATGCACTGTAATAGAATTTGTTATTAAAATTTGAACAGAAAACTTCAAGTTGGGCAAAATTCTAGATAGCTTCAGAGATTGCCAAGATATTAGGAATAATCAAAATAAATTTTGCATATTTATATTTTTTTATACAAAGAGAGATAGATTAGACATTGATTTTTTTAGGAGCCGACATAAATGGACAAGTCGCATAATTAAACAACGTTTAAAGTCTCCTCGCATTAAAAGATCAATGTGTCCCCTTAACTCTCATTAACCAGCATATTACTTATTTTGGGGAAAAGGAGTTTGAAAATTGGATACAGGAATTCCATTCCACAAGTTAAACAACTTAAACATATTTGAAATGATTGTTTAAGTTTTGGAATGGAATTCTTGTGCCCTACTTTTTAAACTCCTCTTCCTAAGTAAATAGTATGCTCCCAGGAGCAAAAATTACAGTCATTGTTACTTAGTGTTATTCTACTCAAGCTTGCTTGAAGGTTTATAGTTTATTTTCCTATTTTTCTTTTTCTTTTTTATTAGTTTGTGTATAAATAATTAACTTTTGTTTCCTTTTTCCTTTAAACAGAACATATGCATTGAACCTTTAAATAAGAGGTTTCAAGCAATCCAGAAAACTTCAATAATTTAATGTTAGTTAATTGCAAGTAATCCAGAAGCTTGATTCAACAATAATATTTCTGTATCAATTGTCTTTCTAATGTTTTTGTAAAAATGTAATTTGGAACATGTTTGTGTAATTTAATAAAAAAATAATAGAAATGATGTTGATTTTTTAATATAAATTGACATCTTTAACACAATTCGTAGAAATTCTTATAAAATCAAGTGTTATTTAATATGCAAAATAATTAAATTATTAAAATATTATTAAATGAACAAAATAATTCAAGCATTTAAATATTATTTAATAGATAAAATTTTGCAAAAAATAGTTAGCTTTGGGCAAATTATGTGTGAAAATGTAATAATACTATTATCTAAAAAACAAAATGGATAAAATTAGATGCAAAAAAATATTATGATAGATAATATTATATGCATATTTTTAAAATAAACTATTTAAGGAAAAAACATCAATTTTTTTTTATAGAACACCAATGCCTATAAGAGAGAAATGACGTTGGTTCTACATCTAAAGAAAGAAATGACATTGGTTCTAATAGAGAACTGCCATATAAACAAAATGAAAAAAAAAATCAACACATGAATAATACATGAAGTGACGGTGATGTATTTGTAAATCTAATAAAAATTAATGCGTCGATTTTCATAAAAAAAATGGACGTTTTCATACATCAATTTTTTATGACAACTAACGTAAATGCTTGAGAATAGATGTTGATTTCTTATTAATGATCGACATCTAAAGTCCAGGCTTCTTGCATAACAAGTCAATTCTTTTCCTACTCTCATTTGCTTTCCCTTGTCTGAAACATTTACTTAATATCATTCTTAAACTATTGCTGCTTTTTTCTTCACTATTTTCAGTTGTCTTTGTTATCTTGGATCATTGTATTTCTAGTCTATATCTGATCGATGTCTAAGACTTCGTTCTTTTTACACTATATTCATTTCTTCGTTGCCAAGGTATACCAATGTTTTTTTACTTTTTCTGTTTTGTACTTTATTGATGGTTTGTATTTTTAGAATTTAGTTTTTTTCCTCTTTTGTTTCTTAGTTTGGTTATTTGAAATGTTCTTGGTTAGGATTTATTTTTTAGTTATATTTTTTGGTATAGATTATCTGGTTATGCATCCCTTATTTTGTATCACTTGCCAATGGTTATGAATACGTCTAAGATTTCCATTGTAATCTACATAATAAATCGAAACTTTGAAAACATATGGGAGTTTAACTACATTAAATGCAAGGTGCTTGTGTTTTGATGTAAATGAATTAAGAATAATAACGTCATCTGATTCAATGATTTAGGGCTCATGTTGGTGGATCTCAATAGGGAAGGTCATAAGCGAGGACTGTTTATAATGGCATCCTAAGCAAAACATATTTTTTATATCATAGACCTACTGATAAGAAACGATATGTAATTCTTCAAGGGAAGATGGTGATGGGAATGAAGAAAAGATACGTAATAATATTAAGGAGACCCTTCATTTTTCTTCAAAACTACTTACAGTAAATGATGAAGGCAACTTGGAGGAGCTTTGTTAGCCTCAAGGTTCTACACGATTAGTTCTGATGATGACAAATGGCAAATGGTGAATATATATTTAAATAGCAATGCATGTCTTTGAGGCTGTATCATATTCAATGTGTTTGATGCTATATCGTTTATAAGTGTTAATAGGAATACTATGCTATTGTTGATGAATATATATGATAAGATTGTAATGTATGCTCTTGTGCTAATTTACTTTAATTATATATTTAACTCATGTACTATGATAAATTAGATTGGACTAACTATATGGATTGCAAATTTTCTATTTGTTTTATAGGATTTTCCAAAGAAGAGAAAGTGAGCATTGGAGTTAAGTATTAGTAATCCTTGTCTTACTTGGCTCTAAAAGAAAGTAAAAAAAGAAGAGTTATTTTAAGTTTTGAAGACTTAAAAGATTGAAACTTCGGATGCTTGAATGTTTTAAGAAATTTCTTGAGTCTTCATTGGGTATAGTCTTTTCTTTTATGCTTAGATTTTTTTTTTCAAATAGAATTTTTCATAATTTAGTGATAAATCTTATTTTACAAATTCTTAACTTACTTTATCATGCTTTCTTAACTGGCTTAGTTTCAATTGATGGAATCTTTGTTTAAGCCCTACTATAGATAAAATGTAAAGCTATATAATTATTTGAATTTAGCTCATTTTTTGAAATTACTTTTGGAAGGTTTGTTTCAAGATTTTACTCAAAAAGCTTTCAAAATATTTAAAAAAAATATATTCCAAGATGTTTTTCTATGATTTATCAAATTGTTTAAATTTGAAAATATGTTTGTACATTTGAAATATTTCACCAAAAAAATTCTAATTTGTTCTTAAATGATTTATTAAATTCCTTAGACTTAAAATTATGTTGTTGGATTGAAATATAAGCTTTAAAATGATGTTGGGTGGTTTTGAAATGAATTTTAAAAATTTAAATTCACAATCTAGCCTTACAATTCAAATTGGTAATTACATTTAATTTCGGGATTTTGATTGCAATCATGATTGCAAGTCACTTTCTGAATTTGCAATCATGATCGCAACTTTTGAACTGTGCCCGTGGCTGCAAGGCAAATGTCTAAAAGTATCAAAATCTAGCAATTCAAATTAAAATTTCAACTATGTTTAGTGATTTTGATTGCAATCATCTTAGGGTTGACCAAATGTTTGCAATTATTAGTGATTCAAATTAGATTTACCATCATTTTCTGCAATTTGAATTGAAGTTTTCATAATTGATCTTTTGCAATTCTGACCATGATCATGATCATAAATCAAATTTTGTATTTGCAATTATGATCGTAACTTTTGAACTATATTCACAATCATGATTGCAAGGATAAATTTTAGAAATAATAATTATTTTTACAAAGTACTATGCTCTCTTACTATAAATACCTATTTCACACATTTTCACAATAGCAAAACCCTAATTCTTAAAAGGCAAACATTCTTTTTCTTCTGTGCTTCAACTCTTTATCTAAATTATTTGACATATGCTAGATTTGATTGATTCCATATCTATTAAGCTTCAATTTATAAATCTAAATTGCAGAGTTATTTAAATTTCTGTCATATCTTTCAAAATTTTTTGGGTTTTCTAGAATGAGCCTTACCTAGGTTAGAAAGAGTGTTGAGCTCCTTGTTTTCCCTTTTTAAGTGAGTGGTTGAGTTTTTCAAAGGGTCGTTGAGCAATCATTGCAAAGGTTTCTCCTTGTACTTGTTTAAACTTGGAGAGACTAATTTTGTTTAGTAGATTCAATCTTAGTTGAGAGCTTAGAAGTGGATGTATACCTTGAAGATTGTTTTTAAAAGGGAACCACTATAAATCTATGTTTAAATCTCTCTATTCCTACTCTCTGTATTTTTCAGCACTTTATATTTTGATATCTGTTTTTTTTACTCTTGTTGATGATTAAGATTTTGCCTTGCTCTATTTTTACTATTAAATTTCATTGAATATTTTTGTATCTTTTTGTTTTTTCTTATTGTCTAGATATTGGTATGCTTGAAAGAAGTATTTTCTTTTATAAATGTGCTCATTGATTGCCTATGTATTGTTAAATGAGTTATTTTGTACAAGTGTTTTGATTTATTATTTCTTGTGTGTAAACATCTTCATCAAACTATCTTAAGTTTGCTTAAATTAAAACTATCTCATGACTTTTTAAAATCAAGAGATTTTCAAAGAGAACAATATAAATTATGAAGGTTTTCAAATTACCTAATTCACCTCTTCTTGGGTGTGGGTTGCCTTGTCTTATAACTGGTATCAAAGCTATGAGCTTTTGTTTAAAGGAATTAATAGTCTCAAAAAGATCCATGATAACCATTGAAGGTACCTCTTTGAAAGAAAATTTTTATATTTCAAAAATTCCAATGTTTGACTATGTTGATTTTATAAACTTTTATTTTTTGATGGTTCTTAATTTAAAGTTTGGAAAGGAAAAATGGAGTGTTTTTTACAAGATCTTGATTTATATTCATTGGATATCATTGAGGATGGTTTTACCTTCAAACCAAGGAGTGAATGGGATGATGGTTATAAAACGGATTTTACTTTGAATATAAAGTTATAAAAAAATTTTATAGTAGTTTGAATGATAATGTTTATGCTAAAGTTTCTAAATGCTCTAATGCCAAAAAAATTTGAGACACTCTTAATGCTCTTTGTCTTGATAATTATTTTTCTATGGACAAGAGTGTTTGTATTAAGTAATAAAAAGAAAAAGAAAAAGAGGAAGATATTGTTAAGAAAATTTTTCAAGAGGATTTACAAGAACATGAAATACATTCCATGCCTCATAGTGAAGATGTCCAAGAGAACGAGAAGGATGGTTCCAAAGAAAAGCAAATTAAACTTCAAATGGATGAATCAAGCTTTATGACTTAAAAAAACTTACAGGTATATGATTTTAATCTTAATACTAGTCCTTGTTATAATGATTTACATACTCTTAATGAATTACATAATGATAGAATATCTATAACATTTAATTATTCAACTTCATGTGACTTTTAAATTGAAAATAATTTATTCCAAGAGGATGTTGAACACTCAACTTGTTCATTTTCTAAGTCTTTGAAAGAAGATATATATTTTACTCTTAGAAAATCTAGAAAACCTTTTGGCAATTTGAATCAAAGTGCAATTTCTATAAAGAATCAAAATTTTCTAAATGTGTTTTTCAAGAAAAATCAAATTCTAATAAGAATTCTATTATTTGTAATTATTGTGGCTATCAAGATTATATTTCTCACTTATGCTCTATTAAATGAAACTCTTACATGAAAAAGAAAGAAATTAGGGTCCTTGAGGTTTTCAAATGTTTTGAGTACTAATATTGAAGGATCCAAAATGAAATGGGTACCAAAAAGTCCTCCTAGTACTTTAATTATATAGAAAAATTCTTGCAAAGGTGGATAAATTGGTCAAGAAAGGAAGAAATCTTCAATAAGAATTTTTCCAAAAGAAAAAGGTAGAAAAAGAAGGATTAATACAATTAAAGCGTTTCAAACATACATTGGTAAAGTGCCAAGGTAAAATCTCTAAAGAAAAAGCTATGGGTAAGAAAGAGTCATCCTTTCATTGTAAATAATAAGATATCAAATTCTCAAACCTCTTATGTTACTTTATTTAATATTCATTGAAAAAGATGTGAAGTTGTTCTAAAGCATAAGCATTGTATGAAGATTGTGCTTCATCTTATCAAAATCATATATGCATATGAGATATTATCTTGAATGTATGATTTACTTTGTCTTCATATACTCTTAACTCTTTGATGATATGGCTCAATATTAGGGTTTGCAATGCTTATCTTATATTTTCTTGAACCTCATTGTCTTTTTCATATATAAGGAATATATGCAAATGTTGTAAAAATTGATTTCGAAGAATATGATTCTTTGTAGCCATTTTTTTATTTTGATTAATTTTTATAATCCTATTATATTAATATTCATCTAACCATCATAGGCCCAAGTCTTGTTTGGGTACCAAAGAAGTTGTTTAGAGTTGTTTTGTAGGAAAAAAAGGTAATACTTTCTTAAACATAACATAGAAATGGAAGATAAGTTCAATTTGAGGATAGTCCAAATCAACTCTCAATGGAGTTAACTTTTATAAAGATGAATGCTATTTCAAATGTTTGGAATACTCTATCCTCTCTCTATGCTCAATATGCTTTATATATTTCTTGAGTTTGGATAGTTAAAGATTAAATATATCATTACTATATTTAACTTTATCTTTAAAATGATATATCTTCTTTGTACTAAAGAAACGTAATTGTTCCTATTAAGGCAAATATGTCACTAACGTCTGTTGAAAGTATTTATATGCCTATGTTTGAATTTTGAAAGACAATGGCTCCATGTTTTTTTTTTAATTATTATATCTATATTAAATGGGGCTCATCTCTTTAAAATTGCGTGTTGTTGATAAATAATTATATTCTTGATAGCCGGATACACCTTTTTGCTTTTATGCTTTTGATTCTCCAAGATGTTTGATATAAGTTTTGATGTTTTTATGTTTTCTAAAATTAAAAGTGTTGTTCTTTAACATTTTTTTAATAAAAAAATAATTCTTGTTATTTTCAAAATAATTTTTATAAGGATTTCTTTTATCTTTTCATTTGAAATTTACTTGGTTGATGTTATGGTACTTGCTACATGCTTTCTGTCAACTTTAAATTTATTTCAAGAAGCGCTTGAATGATGCTTAAAGCTAAGTCTTTCCTTGAAGCATGTTTAGAATTTGACTTATAATTTCAAATCTCCCATTTTAAGTTTTGTGCTCAAAAGTTTACTAGAATGTTTGTGATTTGTGGAAGGATTCATAAGTTCAAATTCAAGATTATGTAAAATTGAAGGAGTGAGAAGATTAAATCTTGACTTAAAGATTCCTTAATATGATCAATCATTAGCTTCCAATCCTCTTCCAAAGGTAAGCACATCAAGAAAAGCTTCTTCCTCATAAAATTAATATGTTTTTCACCTCACAAGTGATAAGAATTAAATAGGAAGATGATTACAACAAAAAAGCTCCATATATTGCTTCAATCGATGGGTATCTCTATCTTTATTTCTTCTTATAAACCATTAACATATATTGGATCGCTTGATTCTCTTTATCTAAGTTATTCTTGATTGGTTTGGAAAAGATCATGAAAAACGTGCTTGGTTGTGACAATAATGTGCTTAATTATTATTTTATGCCCCTTGTCATTGCATATAGGGAAAGTTTGATAGTTTTAATCTCTTTTTATCTCTATTGCATTTCCTTTCATAATGTTTACTTGAGCCATACTTCCTAGTTGCTTGGAATGTGTGCTAATTTTTTTTCATAAAAAAAACTTTGAAAGGAGATATGCATACATAAAAAGTTTTCAAATAATTGTTCTTTGATATTTTTTTTTTCAAAATTAGTTTAAAGACTCATGGATTTCAAATTACTTAAATGTCCAAAAATAATATTTCCTTTCATTTTCTCTTAGACTTCTTTCCGATGTTTTAGATCATAAAAATTTGGATTCTTATAAAAGTGTTAATGAAAGGGGGAGAAATTCAATTGCATTTATTGGATTGAGAAAGATTTATATTTTTTATGCTTAAAAATTATTATATATTTTTTTGTCTTACAAGTACTTTATGTTTTCAATTTTTTAAGGGGAACATTGTTTTTGAAACAAGAGAAATTAAATATTATTTTATTAAGGGAAGAAATTTATTTTTTAAGATATTTCTTGTATATATTTTAGATATCTTAATTGTATATCAAGCTTGCATATTTTTGTGAATTATTGATGAATAAACATGATTTCAATCTTCTTATCTTTGCTAAACAAAAACTTATGCTTTGCCTCATCAATTATCATGGAGTTGTATCTTTTAATTTTTTTTGACATGGTTCAAGGGGAAGTTTTGCTTATATTTGACATATTCTATGGCTCACAATTGTTTTGACATGAAGGTTTTTAATGTTTATTTACTTATCATATCAAAGAATTCTTCTTATGTTTTCTTAAAGGAAAAAGGTAAAATTCTTCATCCTTTGGTCCATTTATTTGATAATCATTTTTATATGATCAGAGTATGATTTTTTTGAAATCTTGTTGGAACTATATGAAAAAGATATATGCCTTACCTTTCAAAAGATGAAAAGTTTTGCTTGTAATGTTACTTACTCTTTTGAGCCTATTTCATCTTTTTTAAGACAAAAGAAAAAAGATAGGTTTGATAATGAAAAATAAGGTAAGAAGTTAAAAACTTTCTTTGTTTGACATCATTTTTTTACTATTTTTTTTATCCTTTTTGTTGATATCAAATAGGGGGAGAAGAAAATGAAAAGATAAATATGTTGTACACTTAATGTATTGATTTCTTGTTGAGATTATTTGATTAAATCATTATCTTGAACATATTTTTCTTTAGTGATTTGTCATCATAAACAAGGGGAGATTGTTAGCCCTAAGACTTTACATGATTAGTTTTGATGATGACGAATGACAAATGATGAATATATATGTTCAAATACTAATGTATGTTTTTGTACTATATCATATTCAATATGCTTAGTTATATCATTTACAAGTGTTAATAGGAATGATATGCCATGGTTAATGAATGTATATAATAAGATTGTAATGCATGTTCTTGTGCTAATTTGTTTTAGTTATATATTTGAATAATGCATTAATTAGATCGGACTAACAATATATATTGCAAATTTTATGTTTATTTTATAGGTTTTCCCAAAGAAAAGTAAGTGAACACTGGAGTTATGCATTAGTAATTCTTGTTTTGCTACTCTCTAGAACAAAGTTAAGAAAGAAGAGTTGTTCCAAGTTTTGAAGACTTAGAAGATTAAAGTTTTGGATGTTTGAATGTTTCAAGAAATGTCTTTAGTCTTCATTGGGTATAGTTTTTTCTTTTAGGCATAGACTTTTTTTTTTAATAAAATTTTTCATAATTTATAGTTGAATCTTGTTTTACAAATTCTTAGCTTGCTTTGTCATATTTTCTTACCTAGCTTGGTTTCAATTGATGAAATCTTTGTTTAGGTCTTGCTTTAGACAAAATGTAAAAGTATAGGATTTGAATTTAGCTCATTTTTTGAAATTACTTTTGAAAGGTTTGCCTTAATATTTGCTCAAAAAGCTTTTGAAATATTTTCAACAAAACAATTTTAAGATGTTCTTACATGGTTTATCAAATTGTTTAAACTTGGAAATATGTTTTTACATTTGAAATATTTCACCAAAAACATTCTAATTTATTCTTAAATGATTTATTAAATTCCTTAGACTTCAAATTATGTGTTTGGATTGGAATATAAGCTTTAAAATGATTTTGAATGGTTTTAAAAAGTTTGAATTCACTATCTAGCCCTATTGTTTGAATTGGCAATTACACTTGAATTGGTGATTCTGATTATAATCATAATCACAACTTTTGAACTACACCTACAAAATCTAGTGATTTGAATCAAAATTTCAATTATGTTTTGCTATTCTGATCTCAAGTATCTCAGGGTTAGCTGAATGTTTGTAATTATTGATAATTCGAATTGGATTTAACACTATTTTTTGTGATTCGAATTGAAACCTTCATAACTAATCTTTCATGATTCTAATTGCAATCATGATTGTGAGTCAAATTTTGTATTTGCAATCATGATAAAAACTTTTGAACTATATGCACGATCTTGATTACATAGGTAAATTTTGGAAATAACAGTCATTTTTACTAAGTGCCATGCTTTTTTGCTATAAATACCTATTTTACACATTTTTTCAATAGCGAATTCCTAATTCCTAAGAGACAAACATTCTCTTTTCATTTGTGCTTTAACTCTTTATCTACATTATTTAACATGAGTTAGATTTGATTGATTTCATACTTATTGAGCTTCATTTGTAAATCCAAACTACAGAGTTCTTTAAATTTTTGTCATATCTTTCAAAAACTTTTAGATTTTGTAGGGTGAGCCTTATTTGGATAAGAAAGAATGGTTGAGCTTTTTGTTTTTCCTTTTTGAGTGAGCCTTATTTGGGTTAGAAAGAATGGTTAAGCTTTTTGTTCTTCCTTTTTGAGTGAGTGGTGGAGCTTCTTGAAGGTTTTTTTTTTTTTTTAATTGCAGTTGAGCAATTGTTGTAAAAGCTTCTCCTTGTGCCTGTTTAAACTTGAAGGGATTGATTTTATTTAATGGATTCAAGCTTGGAAGTGAATGTATTCCTTAATGATTATTTTTTGAAAAAAAGCCACTATAAATCTATATTTGAATCTCTCCATCCCTACTTTATTTTTCAGCAATTTATATTATGATATCTATTTTTTACTCTTGTTCATGATTGGGATTTTGCCTTGCTCAATTTTTTTTTTGTTAAATTTCATTGAATATTTTTGTGCCTTTTTGTTCTTATTGTCTAGATGTTTGTATTCTTGAAAAAAGTGATTTTTCTTTTATAAATGTGCTCATTGAGATCTTGCCTATGTATAGTTAAATGAGTTACTTTATATAATATTTTGATTTGTCATTTCTTATGTGCAAACATTTTCATTCAACTAACTTGGGTTTGCTTGAATTAAAACCATCCTATAACTTTTTAAAATCAAGAAATTTTCAAAGAGAACACTAAAAATTATGCAAGTTTTCAAAACAGCTAATTCACCCCTTCTTGGGTGTGAGTTGCCTTATTCTACAAGTTTTGCATGCGAGATAATCATGGTGAATAGATATAGGTTGAAGATCCTCTTAGAGAAAAAATTGGAAAAAATTGAAGGTAATTGATTGTGTTTATTAATAACTATATAATTTTAAGTTTAGATGCTTATACTTGATACATTATATGTTTATTGTATATAGGCAACTATCAATATAATTTTTAGTTTAGATGCTTAATTATATTTGATTATGTGTTTATTAAAATTAAGATGATTTAGTAATAAAATTATTTGATTTCAATGGAGTAGAAACTGCTTCAAAAAGGAATTGAGTCATCTGGTAATAATGTTAGATTATTTAATAATCTGAAGTGGCCCATATAACTAATAGACTGACTTTAAGTAAAGATAGCCTAATGTGATGGTGGTTAG
>JANHAO010023054.1:0-12008 GCA_026873985.1 Saraca asoca
AAACTTGTGCTTCTTTCTTCTACACTTTGTGGGAGAGACACCCTGAGTTGGATTTCTCTTTCTTTGGCCCTCAAGCTTTGGAGGCTGTGGAGCGCTACAAAGGAGAGCTGTTAAGGCCAGCTCCTCGGTGAAAAGATAGAGTGTTAAGACCGCAATCCTTCCCACTAAAGTTATCGTTTAAGGAGAAGGGGACACGCAGGTCACTAATGTTCCTCCAGCGGTTGAAGTTCCTGATGAAGACCTTGCTCCCAAGGCTCCGTCCTCTTAGGACATAAATTTTGTAACATTGATTTTCTTTTTTGAGACTTGTAACGGACATCATGGACAATTTATATGAAATGACTTTATTACGATGAAAACTGAATGTATCTCCCTTTGTTTCTTTCATACTTGAATGTGTGAAATTGTTTACTTATATCAGGATAAAAATTCAATATGTTATATCAACTGTTATAATATGTTACTTTACATTGAGTTCTCTTCAAACCTTATAAGGAATTAAAAGAATTATATACACATTTACAACGGACCAACTCTTATACACCGAGGCACTTATTGATAATAACGACGGAGGTGCTCAGCATTCCAAGCTTGGGGAAACTCCATTCCACTCATGTCTGCCAAATGGTAGGCTCCATCACTTATGACTCTTTTAACAAGATATGGACCTTTCTAGTTCAGTCCTAAAGTCCCCTCATTGGGTTTGTGTGCTCCAGGAAGGACAAGATGCAGGACGAGATCACCAGGTTTGAAATTTTGAGCTCGCACTTTGCGATTGTAATACCTCGCTACTCACCATTGGTAGGCAGCAATCCTAAGGCTAGCTTTTTCTCTCTCTTTTTCCACAAGGTCTAGGTTTGTAGCGAAAAGCTAATCATTGTCTTCGGGGTTGAAAGCAAATTTTCGTTGGGTCACCACCTCAAGTTCTACTAAGATCATTGCCTCACACCCTTATACCATTGAAAAGGGAGTTTCCCCTGTGGAGCTGTAAGGTATGGTTCGTAGGCCTATAGTACCACTTGTAATTCATCCGCCCAGGCTCCCTTTTTAGCTTCTAACTTGGTTTTCAAGATCCTTTTGATGATCTTGTTGACAGCTTCCACTTGCCCGTTCACTTGCAGATGGTCTACAACTGTGAAGCTTTTAGTGATTTTGAGGTCATCACAGAATTTGATGAACTGCTTGCTAGTAAACTGAGTCCCATTATCGATTACAATCTGCTGAAAGATTTTGAACCTGTAGATGATACTATTCCATATGAACTTTTCAACCTTGGAAGATGAGATTTCGACAAGTTCCTTCACCTCTGCCCACTTGGTGAAGTAGTCTATGGCTACTATTGCATACTTGCAATTTCTCCGAGCCTTAGAAAGTGGTCTGATCAAGTTCATCCCCTAAATTACAAATGGCCACGGACTAGTCATTTGCTTCAGGTAGGCCGGCGGAGCTTGTAGCACCTTTGTGAATCTCTAACACTTGTCACACCTATTGATGAGGTCTATAGCATCTTGCTTCATCGTTGGCTAGTACAACCCCTATCGAAGGGCTTTTTGTGCCAATGACAACCCCCCAACATAGTTTCCGCAATGACCTGCATGAATCTCCTCTAGGACGGTGGCACAGTCCTTACCATCTATGCATCTCAGAAGTGGAGTTGTAAACCCTCTTTTGTAAATTATGTCATCGTAGATGCAATACCTAGCTGCTTGAGCTCACAGATGTCATGCCTCAAGTTTATCTTCTAGTAATTTCTTGTTCTATAGGTAGTCTAGGATTGGATTCATCCAGGAGTTAGGTGCTTTGGCAATCGCCATTACAACATCTTAATGCTCAATACTTGGGGATGGAAGGAGCTCTATCGGGATCGTTCCTGTGAGATCGGGATCATCAATGGTGGATAGATGAGCCAAAGCATCAACATGCATGTTTTGGGCTCGCAGAATCTAATCAATATCATACTACTAAAAAAACCCTAACAATTCTTGGACCTTTTAGAGATAACTCATCATCTTCAGCCCTTGAGCTTGGTATTCACCCTTCACCTGGCAGACGATGAGTTGCGAGTCGCTAAAAATTTTTAATCTTTCAGCTTGCACCTCCCTAGCTAATAGTAAACCTGCCAATAAGGCCTCGTGTTCAGCTTTATTGTTTGTGGCTTGGAAGCCAAACCTTAAAGCATAGAAGACCTTGTGTCCTTCCAAACTAATAAAAAGCATCCCTGCTCCAGCCTTCTAGTCACTAGACTACCCGTCAACGTATAATTTCCACCACAGGGTCTCAAGAATCTCCACCTCCTCTTGCACGGACCCTGTGAATTCAGCAATGAAGTCAGCCAGTGCTTGTCCCTTGACGGCTGATTAGGGCCTATATTCAATGTCAAATTGAGCGAGCTCTATTACCCATTTGAGTAATCGTCATGAGGTGTCCATCTTTTACAGGACTTCTCTCAGTGGGAACTGCATGAGGACCCTGATGCTGTGGGCTTGGAAATAGGGTCACAGCTTTCTCGAGGTAATGACCAGGCAGTAGGCGAGCTTTTCCATAGGTGAGTATCTTGTTTCGGCATCCAGCAGTCTCTTGCTTACATAGTAGATGGGGAGTTGAGTTCCTCCCTCTTCTCATGTTAGGGCCACACTCAAGGCATGCTGGGATACCCCTAAGTATATAGTCAATCTCTCACCTTCTTTTGGTTTGGAAAAGAGAGGTGCTTGTCCTAGGTACATCTTGAGTTTCTGAAAAGCGACCTTGCACTTCAGGGTCCATTCGAACCTCTTCCCCTTTTTAAGGATGTCAAAGAAGGGAACACATTTGTCTGTTGCTTTCAAAATGAATCTGCTGAGCACCGCGATCTGGCCGTTTAAGCTTTGGACACCTTTTAGGCCAATGGGAGAACACATATCAAGGAGTGCTCTAATTTTTTCTAGGTTTGCTTTGATCCCTCTATTATTAACTATGAAATCGAGGAATTTATCCCAAGCCACTCTGAATGCACATTTGTGTGGGTTCAGCTTTATCCAATACTTTTTCAGGGTTTGGAACATCTCTTCCAAGTCACGGACGTGATCGACAAGCTGCTTAAATTTTATCAGTATGTCATCAACGTATACCTCTATGGTCCTACTGATCTGCTCTCTAAACATCATGTTTACTAATTACTGGTAGGTTGCCCCTGCATTCTTAAGTTTGAAGGACATCACTTTATAACAGTATAACCCACGATTAGTAATAAATGAGGTATGCTCTTCATTCTGTGTGGCCATTGGAATTTGATTGTATCCTAAATAGGCGTCCATAAAGCTAAGAAGTTCATGCTCCGCAGTCACATCTACAAGGTGATCTATCCTCGGCAAGGGAAAACTATCTCTGGGGCACGCCTTATTAAGGCCAATAAAATTGATACACGTCCTCCACTTCCTGTTCTTTTTCTTTACGAGGATAGGATTGGCCACCTAAGTGGCGTAATGCGCTTCTCGGATGAAATTATTCACCAAGAGCCTATCCACCTCTTCCTTCAGTGCCGCGTAATGCTTAGCTGTCATCGACCTTCTCTTTTGGCAAACTAATTTCACCCAGGGATCGATATTCAATCTATACGACATCACGTTTGGATCGATGCCCACCATGTCCTCATGATTCCAAGTGAAAATGTCCATGTTTCCCTTAAGAAATCCCGTCAGTTGAGCTTTCACATTGGGTGGTAGGTGTTTTCTTAACTTGAGGCATCTTTCTTCGTTCTTCGCGCTAACTCACACATCCTTGAGCTCTTCAACTAGTCTGATGGCTAGCTCAACATCCATCTCTCGAGGGTCGAGGTCGTGGCAAACTCCTTTTACGCTAATTACCTGGGGTTCTCCCCCAGACACCACATTCATCTTCTTCCCTCGAACTCTGAGTTTAACCATATTCTCATAGCAATGCCAGGCTACCTATTGCTCCCCTCACACACATCTGACTCTGTTCAGGGTCGGGAATTTGATGGTCAGCATCCTGGTTGATGTCATCATATCAAAATCATTCATGATGGGTTGCCCTAGTACCACATTATAGGCTGAGGGACAATCTATAATCAAAAAGTCTGCCATGATAGTTGCTTACTTATCGGAGTCCCTTAGAGTAAGTGGGAATTTGATTTGTCCCACCAGGAGTATCCCATCCCCCATAAAATCATAAAGGAGCTTGGGTGATGGATCTAGCTGACTCATGCTCACTCCCATCTGGTCGAAGCATCCCTTATACATCACGTTCATAGAATTTCGAGTATAAACTATTATCTTTCTCACCTCAGCGTTATCAATCTTTGCTCGGATGATAATCGCATCATTGTTAGGATAGTGAATTCCTTTTGCCTTTTCCTCCGAGAAGGAGATGTTGATCGAAGCTATTTTGGCCCTCTTGACGAGCCTTTCACATTCCATATGGCTCACTTGAAAGACACAACCTGCTGCTTGCACATACCGATCGCGTGATCGATTCGAGGTGCCAGCGATGTAAGGTCCACCATGTATGGTGAAGATGGTCCTCATGGAGGGCGCTTCCTCGTGCTCCAGAGTTTCGTGATGTTATAGAGCAGGCTGCTAAGGAAGCAGGAGTCGTTGCCTTGGGGATCTTACCACGTAGTCTCTTAGGTGACCTCTCTTAATGTGGTCCTCAATGGTGTCCTTCAGCGCCTAGCAATCCAACATGTTGTGCCTAACTTTGCTATAGTAGGCATAGAATTTGTTATGGTTCCTCTTCTCAATAGGGGTCCTCAAGGGTTTAGGTCTACTAAAGTCTTTATTATCCCTCTCGATCATGTATATCCTGTTTGGAGCATCCGACAAGATGGTGTGGGTATCGTAGTGACCCCAAGGTTGAAGCTATTCGTTTTGGGTCCTCTTCGCAATTTGGCCCCAAAGCCCCCCTTTTGGCCTTTTTTGTTGCTCCCACCTTCATTTCTTTTCTTCCCCCAATTGGAAGTGCCTACTTCCTCCTTCTTGTTCGACTTCTTTAGACTGAAGGTTTCTTCCCGTCGGATCTCTTTGGCAGCTCACTTATAGAACTCACTCAGACACTTTACAAGGGACTTGTATATGTCCTCGTACAATTTCTCATCTTTTTGGAGTTCAATTGAGATTATCGTGAGGATACTCTCGTTCGATGGATTTTTCACATTGCTAACTTCTTGTCGAAACCTAGTGATATAGTCCTTAAGTGACTCATCTTTCCACTGGAAGACCGTTGCTAAGTGGCAGGATGGGGCAAGTTACTTCTTTAACACCCTATACTGGTTAAGGAATTTCGTTTGACATTCCTCTCAACTCCCTATACTGCGAGCTGAGAGACTTCTGAACCATGTCCATGGCACCTTTCCAAGTGGCAGGGAAGACTCAGAACTTCACCAGTGGATTGGAAGTCTACAAGTCCATCTGGACGTTAAAAGCATCCAAATGGCTATAGAGATCGCTATCCCCATTAGAAAGGGGGATGTTCGAAATTTTAAATTTGCAGGGAAGGGGCTTCGTCTCAATTTGGCTAGAGAGTGGAGTTCTCTCCTCGTGGGATTCACGGTTCCCCTAGGAAGCAAAGTTCTTTTCTAACTACTCCATCCTTTGGAGCAGTTCTTCAACCATTGGGTCTCGGGACTTAGACTGTTGACTAGAAGTCCTTCGACTCCTTTCGTCTCGCTTACTACAAGAATGTCGGTCAGAGGTTTTATGTTTCCTGTTGCACTCGTGACTAGACGAATCATGATCTGTCTCTTGCTCATGGTCAATCTCATGTGAGCTCTCGCCTCAGTGCGAGCTTTCACCTTGTTGGTCATCTCCCTTGTCCTCCTATGCTCGATGGACCTCAGACCTTAACCACGAGTTGGATAAGTGGAGCGAATCGGCTCGGTGATGCTGGATCCTGGCTTGCTCTTCGTGCTCTGGCCCTAACTGATGATATCCACCCTTGGGTGCGACAACTTCACCCTGCCTTGGTGCACCTTGAGCGTGCGCTTGAGCCAACGTTCTGACCATATCGGCCAGCTCTTTCATGGTATTCTCAAGGGCTTCTTGGTGCCAGTCAAGTGCTTCTTGGCATTGTTGCCAAGTTTGAGCTTCATCGGTTCTGAAAGCTATGAACTGGTATGGAATAAGGGAAGCTATGTCAGCATTAGTGCCTGCCATAGGGGCAACTATGTTCTGCTATTGTGTCTGACCTTCGAGTTGGCCAGTAGGGATTTTTGTACTCCTGATGGCCTTTCCTCTCACCATTGTGCTTGAGGCAACTTGTAACAACTTATTAGGATAACAAATGAAGAGTGTGCAGTAGGGGCCCTCCTTCTAGTGCCAAAATGTTGACACCAAAACTCGGTCAATAGGTTTGAGTTCAATATCACCCCTTACTACAAGTAGGACATGGCAGAAAATAGAAAAGGAAGATAATGGAAGAGAAGGAAGACAACAAACACCAGAAGTTTTATCGTAATTTGGTTAAAGCCAAGTTAGCCCTTATGTCCATGTTGGTATTTGATTATCCACTAAAGGATTGCTTTACATAGTTTGGATACAACGACAATATTCTCTCACAATGCACAGTGCTCTCTCTGTATTCCAACAAAGTTTTTGCATATAAAATCTTCTTCCTCCTTTTTACGATGACCACCCCTTCCTATTTATAGAAGGGGGGAGGGTTACAAGTATAATTTTATAAATAACAAAATGATTATTTTCGCCGCTCCAGGCATTTAGTGCTAGGCGTCAGATAATTAATACTGGATGAATTATTGTCGGACTTTCAGGGAGCTAATGTGTAGGTTTGCAGGCTAAGCTGTCAGTTAGAGGCATGTGCCTTGGATTGCTGACTGGGTTCCGTACATGCATTTGGCTTGCTACCCTCACGACTTGGTGTTGTGCTGGTGAGCGAGCTGGAAACTTTGACCTACCTTGCTGTTCTTGCTCGGTCGCTCTCCTCGGGGACAGTTGGGATGGCAGCCTTCTCGCTGACGGGTTGAGGGCCATCTTAGCGAGCTGCACTCTCTGCTATGGTGTTGCTCGAGGTCTTCAGCTCGCGCCCGACAGCTTGGAATCCTCGCTGAGTGACCTCGATCTCCACTCTGCGCCTCCATTTGGTTGGTTGTGCCTTCTATTGGACCTTGACCAGCCCAAACTGTGCTTCCCGAAAAATGCCCATAAAAATTTTCTTAAAGAAAAATCTAATAAGTATAATAAATTATAATTATTTAAATCTTAAAATAAAAGTTAAAAAATAAATGATTATAATCATCTATTTTTTATAAGAAAATTTAATCTGATAAATAATATATTAAAATTTGAAATATTATTAAAGTAAAAGAATATTTAAATAAATTACAAATATACTTATATCTTTATTTATCATTTTACATATAAAAAATTAATAATAAGCAGTTGATTTTATCAAATATTTTTATAGAAATAGTTAATATTATCAGCTTATTAAATTAAATATCAGTTAACTTTTAATGTAATCTGTTGATTGTCAAACAGGTTTTAGTGTGCAAAAAGACATCCTTACCATGAGTTATAGAATTTTTTATGCCACTACCCTTGAAGTATATAATTTATTTCTTAAGGAAAAATCTAACAAATATAATAAATTATAATTATTTATTTTTTAATAAAAATATAATAAATATAAATTATGATTATTTAAATCTTAAATAAAAATGTAATAAATAATAAATTATAATAATTTTTTAAAAAATTAGTCTAATAAATAATATATTAAAACCTAAAATATTATTAAAATAAAAGAATATTTAAATAAATAATAAAATATAATCATATCTTTATTTATCATTTTATATATAAATAATTAATTTTATTAAATATTTTTATACTAACATTCTAACAACTAATACAATTAATAATTAATTATTAATATAATATAATTATTACATAAGAATTTGTGGATGGGACTATTGGCGTATGGAACTTGGTATAAGAATCACATGTTTAAAAACAACAAAATTTTGACTAATAAGCAGTGATGGGAGGAGAGACTCTCACTCGCAAGTTAGGTGGCCTTAAATTACTAGTTGGTCAATGCTTTTAGTGTACCAAAATCACCTGTTACTCTCACAGTTCCCTACTTGTTTTGGCCATTTATCACAGCTTTCTGTCTCGAGACTGGAAGTATGTTATAAGGTTTGAAATTTAAATTCGTACAATTTTTTTCCAGTTTTCCAATAAAATTTGGCCTCTTTATACTTAATAAAGTCGTTTGAGGGACCATTGATAGGTTCAATAATAAACCATAAACATTTGATTAGGTGAAATAAAAAATAAAAACAAACAAAGAAATAATTAAAAAATTTATTTGATCAACGTTATAAAATAGAAATGTCTATTCTATCAAATCAAATCATGAATTATTTTTTTTACACATTTATTCTTTACATCTTATATATATATGAAAATTATTTTTATATTAATAAATAATACAATAATATAAACTTTTCAATATTTTTATTATAAAATTATTTTGCTAATTATAATTTTAATAATAGAATTTAAAATAGAATAGTTTTGTATTATTTATAAAATAAATGTATTATTCATTCTACAAAATTATTAATAGACAATAAAAATGAATGAGTTAGAAATTATTATGCTTACTTTATAGAAAAATTTTATAAATTATAATTTTGATAGTAGAATTCAAAACATAACATTTTTTATTATCTATCATATAAATAATTTTCATTATATTAATTTTTTAATAAAATATTCAATTTCAATTATTAATTTGAATATATATTCTATTATTCCTTGTTACATAACAAGCTAGTCAAGGATCACAATTTGTCTCAAATATGTGGACTCACACCGAAATTGCCTTGTGGAAGCACATGAAATGACATGGATTATGCTCACGCCCTGATCCAATATTTTGTAAAATTTAATAATTCACCTTTATATTAATTAAATAAAATATTTAAATATATCTATTTAGATAGATTTATAAAATAATATCCTTTTGATATTTTTTCCTTCAAACATACAAATAGTTCTAAAGTTTATATTTATATTGTTAATATATTTATCAAATGCGATGCAATTATATTTAGTGACATTATTTCTTTTTTTATCTAAAGGGCTCCAATAATTACCATGCGCCGTTTTTTATGTACATGCGTGCCATTAGAATATATTATTCATGCATTTTAATTAAAAATAAAATAATTATTTAAAAAAAATGCAAGGTGCCTGATATCTAGAATGTTAGAAGTCAACGCTACACGCTGTGCACTGGTGATTCCAAGTTTCCAACTCAGAATCTTTCGTTTTTCATACTTATCTGCAAGAAAACTTAGAATCTTCTAGACGGCATTGAACAATCTACCCCCCTAACCCATCTACCAAAGTAAAGACCAAACTGTGGCTCACAACTCACGACTCTTTGAAGCTCTGTTTGGCTCAGCCACAAGGTCATGCTTACGTCTTCCACTTCAACCTGTTTTCACACCAAACAAATACCTAACTTCAATCAACCGAAAAACCACGTCCCATTCAATTACTGTGGCAATATCCTCACAAACTTAATCACTTATTTTACAAGAAATCAAAGTCAAATTTATATTCAGAAATGTCAACTTTTGAAGTCTCACTCTCAAGCAAGCAAACCAACCCAATATTCTTTATAAATATCACACCCTTTTATCACTCCTGAACTTTCATTCCACTTCTTCTTCCTTTTCACACTCTGAAAATAAGGGTTCCATTTTCTAGATATGAAGAGAGAAAGAGAGGTTGATAATATAACCATGGCTAATTATTTGCTGTTCTTTTCAGGCCAAAGTGAATTTGAGGCTACATATTCTTGTAACTCTTCCTCTAATGGCCGTGTTTTCGAGTGCAAGACGTGTAACCGGCAGTTTCCGTCGTTTCAAGCCCTAGGCGGCCACCGGGCGAGCCACAAGAAGCCGCGGTTGATGGCAGGAGAAGGAGAACTTGATGGCCAGTCGCTTCACGGCTCGCCCGCAAACCCTAAGACTCATGAATGCTCCATTTGTGGGTTGGAATTTGCCATAGGGCAAGCTTTGGGCGGCCACATGAGACGGCATAGGGCAGCAGCTGTGAATGGAAGCTCGCAGGCTTCTACGACTACGACGAGTAGTTCAAGTGGTATCAGTCTTGATTCTTCGAAAACGAAGAAAAATGATAAAAACAAAAGGGTTTTGTTTTTGGATTTGAACTTGACTCCATTTGAGAATGATTTGGAGGTTATGAAGATTGGAAAAGCAACTCCTTTGGTGGATTGCTTCTATTAAGATGTGTTGTAGTGTTGATAAAACTTTGTGATGTTCATGGTATAGTTAGTGTACCTTACAAGGTTGACTGTACTTTTCCCTCACATCTGCTTTACTTTTTGTGCTACTGTATTTATATTGTTCATTAATTCGTTTGGTATAGAGATCTTGATGCTGATTTTCTTTATGGCTATTGCTATGACGATTTATTAAATATAATGGTAGATTCTAACTTAGCCAATTCAACTGATAGATTTAATAATCAATGATGATTCTCTGCTGTGAATGTGAAAAACATTTCTATACAGCTAAACCATAGTTTGAAATTGCCATTCAATCATAATTTCACTTCAAATATTGTAGTTGTGCTATTTTTGTTTTTTTTTTTCGATTGTAATTTTACTCAGCAACAACCAAAGTTTCTCTCTACGACAATCAAAACTATGTATATTCGTAGAATCTCATTTGCTACATATTCATCCATCTAGTTGACTTGATATATGCTAAGCGGCAAATAAATTTAGCAACAAATAATTCCGATGTCAAAATAGATTTGTGTAGTTTTAGTGGCTCTCTGTACAGAGAAGCATTTGCTTTTTGGCGAGTGAAACGTACTCAATAGGTTAAAAATAAATGGGAAAAATACATTTTAGATTGTTAAAATTTTGTTGAGTGACAATCTAACCTTTTAAATTTTAAAAAAATTAAAGGTAATTGTTTTTGTAAGTTTCAAATTCAGGCAAGAAGAAAATGGGAACAATTGGGTGAAATCAAGATTAAATTAAAGCTAAATAAAGAATATGTGATTGGCATGTGATAAAATTTGTTACATTTGAAAAATTAGCAAAAATGAGCAAGATCTTAATGTTGTAAATCACAAATTGCCTTTTAACGATATTTTAAAACCACATGTGGATAAATTAAAACCAAAATCATAACATAGATGGAAAAAGGGAATTTTTTTTCTCAATAACATGCAATGTATTTATTAGTTTAAAGTTAAAATTAATAATGTGTTAACATTTTCATAATTTTTTTGACCTTAGGGGAGTAATTTATACCTTTTTTAAAAAAAAATTAAGGGTATAATTTATAAATTTTAAAACTTTAAGAGGATAATTAATTTGTCGCTTAGTGAAATTTTAAATGTATAAAGTGTATTTTTTTTTCAAAATAGAATGATGCATATAAACTATATGTGGCACAATACACTTTCATATTCATAACTTTGTATGTTGATATTTTTCTTTCATAGAATATATATAAATAAGAGAGTAATCCTAACCATCACAATTCGTTTAAGTGTACGTACATATGTGTAATTACATATGTGACTTCCTCTAAATTTACGTTTTTTATTTTTAACTTTTTCTATGTTAAATTCCAAGACAATTATACATTTTTTTCCATATATATATATATATATATATTGAAGTATATTAAAATTATTTAGAAATTAAAAAAATGTTTTTGGGCTGGCTGTGATGTATTGTTTATTCCTCAAGCGCACGGCGTAACTGTAGTAGAGACGGGCGAATACAGGTTGAATCCCACAGGGATTTCTGTACCAACTATTAGAGTTTTACAATCTAAATTGTCTAAATCAAATAAAAGTGTTGCAAATAATGAAGAAAAATAATAAAAGGAAACAACAATAAATAAATAAATTAAATTCAAATATTAAAAAGCCTAGGATTATGATTCACCACAATTATGATTTTCCTACAACTAATGTAAATTCTTTCCTATCATA
>JANHAO010023055.1:0-12009 GCA_026873985.1 Saraca asoca
AATGAGACAGGGGCAAGATCCAAGCTAATTCCGCTATATAAATTGTCTATCACGTTTTTATATTACCTGTTTGGGACCTGACACCTTTAATGTAATTAACACACATACCAAAATCAAAGAAGTCCATGTCATGACAAATTCCTTCTTCTTTTATCAATTGCTCCATCCTTTCTTTAGAGACATGACCCAGACACCTATGCCATAGCATTGAAGACCTCTAATCAATTCTACCCATTTTGTTTCCAACCATAGCATTTATTAAACAAACTAACTCTTCCATTTCCCAAATGGCAATATTCACATGTCTAAAGTAACTATTGAAATCTAATACTTAAGGCTATTGTTCCTGTGTTCTCCACATGCACTTTTCCTCCATTTCCTAACTAACTATAAGCTCTTTGTCACTTGATTTCCTCTTGTTTCTTAGCACTTGTAATGAATTTGTAATGTGAATGGTTGTACTAGTGTCTAACCACCATGTCTTTGATAGAAAGTTTGCAACATTAGACTCAAAAACACATTAGAGCTAAAAGAACACCTTATTTGTTTTCTCAATCCATTTCTTAAGCTTAAAGCATTCTATCTTCTTATACTCATACTTCTTACAATACCTACAGTTCCTTGTGAATGAAGACTTCTTGGTCTATAATGTTATGTATTCATATTAACTTTCTTTTTTTCCAAATTGGGTTTCCCTTTTTATCCTTTAAGAGTGATTTATTTCCATGCTCAACACTCGATCTATATGAAATGAAGTGAGTCTATGAACTTTCCCTTTCTTTATGTTATCTTTCACTTGACTAACAATTGAGATCATCTCACTGATGGTCCATTCACCATTTTAGGTGTGATTTGATATCTTGAGAACATTAGCTAAGAAGAGGAGACTCTATGGCATGTCAGATCAAATAATTATCTCCTAAGTCTACTTTCATAGCCTTCAAACAATTGTAATAGTGCACTAGCTTCATGATGTGCTCACAAACTACACTATCATAAGCAGTCTTCTCTAACAATGAAAGGTGATGTCCTTTCTCAGCCTTATTGAACTTCACAAATTTCTCATCCACAGAGTCCATAAAAGCTTTGACATTTTGAGAGTCAGTAATGCTTTGTCTTATTGTCTTATCTATAGTATACTTCATAACCATCAATCATACTTTATTAAAAGTGTGTCCACTTATCATGAGTAGCCCTTTGCGTAGTAGTAGAATTATCATCAATCATTGATTGTTCCTCTCTTAATGCTAAATGCAAGTTGGTGATTGCCAGATATAATTTCAATGACTTAGACCAGTTTTCACAATTGGTCCCATTTACCACTTTCAAGGAAGTTAATTGCATAAGTAACAAAGATTGAGAAAATTGAAATTTATGAAATTTATCATAAATTTCCAACATGCATGTCTAACATAATTATGCCTCATCAATAACTATGCAATTCCTAAATAGTATAATACTATAAAACCTAATATTGATAAGGTATTTAAGATTCTCTAATATAATACAAGGATCAAATATCATATTCTTAAAATTCAACATTGATAAGGTATTTAGAATTTTAAAAACATAATACCTAACCCTAACTCTCATACTATCACTAACAAACTACATTAATCATATCATATTGATAAAGTATATATATTATTAACATAGCACTATTCTAGATACCAGACTAAATACTTCTAATATTCACCAAAAGCTTATGCAACCAGTCCTACGATAGATAGGTACACAATTATATAAAATTACATGGCATAATATGAGAAAATTATAATTCCTACATAATAATAACATCATGCATATAATCACATAAAATTAATTCAACACTTAAACATTAACATATCACACTAGAAAAATTTTATATAGTAGATCAACATGTAGTCATTATATAATAAAATTTCCAGGCCCAAAAAATAACAAATTAATATTTAAATAAATTAGACAAAAAGTAAATAAATAATTTTTAATTTGAGAAAATTATAAAAAAATACCCAAAAATTTTTGCTCAAATAGTGGAGTTGGATGGTGTTTAAACTGCCATCATAAACCACCAAGAAGGTGAGCTTTGTCCACATGCACCAAGCATGTGCTTGGGCATTACACATCCTAGCTCAGTAGCTTCTTCCTTTCTTGACTTACTGTGATTCGAGTCCTCCAAACTTGTTTTTGACCCAAGAACAACCCAATTTTGATTTTGACCATTTTAGGCTAGATTCACCCAAAATTTTGTAGGAGTTTTTCTTCCTAAAAAATCTAAAACTAATCCCCTTATCAATTTGTACAAAATAAAAAAAAATTTAGCTTCAATTTTGAGATTAAAACCCAAAAAATACCTTTTTCCATTAAAATTTCATTCAAAAACATTATACACATAGTTTTCATTAAATTGAATTGTGGGTTTTTAAGATAACATGCATCTAAGGCTTTCCCATGAACCAATTTGAACAAAAAAGAAAAAAAAAGAGAGAATTTTCTTTGATTTTGAGCCTAAAAATTGAAATCAAAACCAAATGTTTTCTTCTTAAAAATTTCATTTAAAGGCTTTGTATGCCCCAGTTCTATTCAAATTGGATTGAGATTTTTGTTAGGTTTGAATATTTGAAAAAAAATCTCAAATCAGTTTGGAGAAAAACAATACAAATTATGCTCAATTTGAAAAACCCCTTTGGGGATAATCTAGGAAAGATTGTTTTCATGGTTCTGTTTCTATTACAACAAATGCACACAAACTGTTATATTTATTCATTCATTATGCATCAATAATATTCAGAAAAATTATTCATTTAAAAAAATTATAGATTGATTTTGCAGTGAGATTCTAACTCATAGGCTTTCTTAATTTCAACAATAATACGATATAAATAATTTCAAATTGAATTTGCATAATATTCAGCCTGCAATATGATAAAATAATTGGCTCTCATAACAATTGCAAGAAATAGTATCATAAAATTGAACCAATTACTTGAATCTAATTTACAATATTATATGACATAAATATATTGCAAAGTATTATAATGCAAAAAGATTACTTACCTAGCGTAATGTCACAAGTTGGCCTTGTGCACTAGTTTGGTAGGAAAACATATTCTGTTTAATACAAAACTTAGTGGATAAATCAAGCATAGTATGGAGATTTTCTAGCATGAATTTGAAAGCAATTTGACTTGCGTATTTTTTTTTTTCAATTTTTCCCTATTTTGGGGCTATTTATGTAATTTTAACTAAGCTAACTTGTCTAATGTGAGTAGATAAGTACATGGTTGTGATCCTTAAATTTTTAACTTTTCATGGATATAAAATAATGTACAAAACCCTTACCGAGTTAAGAGAAAATGCCTTATGTCAACTCACAAAAAGTATTCTAGTCTTATCGTTAGGCTTTTAGCTTAAAATGCTCTTTAGAAGGGAGTGCTTGATGACCCTTGAAGGGAAATTGTGGCACTAATCTAGGGATTGGAGTGTGTGGCTTTATGCCTCTCTACACACTCCAAGTTATGTAACGAGGCTCAATATAAATCAAAGAAGTAGTCTCTCTTCAATTTATGTTGTCTTATATTTTATCTAATTTTACCCACATTTTCTCGCATTGCATGAGTTACATTCTTAAATGCCTTATTATGCTTATTTTAGCTTGCTTTATACTATGTGATAAGTTATCTTTGTCCCTATGTGTGAATGGATTATTTACCTTCTATTGCACTCTTTCATGCTTTGTAGCTTAATATTTTGTCCACTGGTATTAGGGTACTAACCATTGGTTAGCTTGCTTTTAAGTGGTAGATAGCAAGTATTGCATGATCTAGCTTATGAATTTGCCAGCTTATGACAATTGATATTAGAGTGTGGTTTTGACCCACTCTGTTTTGCCTTGAATCCGCTGCTAAGATTAAAAACACTACAATCATGTTGAATACCACACTTATTTCTGAGCTCAAGAGCAAGTTTGGGCAAATGGAAGAGAGGTTTAAAGTTGTCAAAGACATGAAATAAAACAATATCCCGAGCTTGTCAATAGGACTAGAAAGTGGAAATCAGTTACCAGTCAAGTAATCACGATGGAATCATATTTGGGATTGGATAGAGAAACCTCAAGTGCCAATGTTGAAGGCAAATTAACGGACACAATTTGCAACTTAATGGTTGAGCTAGCAAATGTGAAGGCCCAGCTAAGGGCTCTCACACAAGCTATTGGGAACCAAGGCCCAAATCATAGGAGATAGGAATATGGGCATATGAAAGTGCCAAAGCCTAACCCCTAAGGTGGTGTGCAAGATGCTAAGGAGTTAGAGAATTTTCCCTTTGATATAGAACAATACTTCCAAGCAAAAAGGCCAGATTCTAAAGAGGCCATGGTGACAATAGCAACCATGTATCTCATTAGTGATGCTTCACTCTAATAAAGGATAAAATATAGGGATATCCTAGCAAGTCAATGCACCATAAACTCTTGGGAGGATCTGAAAAGAGATTTGAAGTCACATTTCTTCCCAAAGAATGTGGAGTATATGGCTAGGCGCCATCTTTGGGATTTAAAACAAATTAGTACTATCTAAGAATATATGAAGAAGTTTTCAACATTGATGTTGGACATTCAAAACATGTCTAAGAAAGATAAATTGTTTTTCTTTCTTGAAGGCCTAAAGCCTGGGCAAGGATCAAACTCTAGAGATAGTGAGTGCAAGAATTGCTTGCTGCCTTGGCTACTGTAGAGCACTTAATCAACTCCTATACTATTAACCCTAGCAAGAAGCCCCAGAGAAACATTGGGTCTTTTTCCAGTGGAAGCAGGGGATAGTCAAACAAGCTTGATGAGGACAAAAGTGGGGGAAAGATAGCAAGAAGGTAGGATCCAACAACACAAGGTCAACATCATTAGTAACGTTGTTAACACTGGGGGAAATAGACCCCTAAAATGTTTCTTAGTGTACTCAAAATGCTAGTTGAGAGTAGAAAGAAGATGCCAAATAGGGGATTTAAGGATGTGATGGGACAAATAGTTGGAAAAGCCATGACAAGTATAATGGTGGACAATAGTGCCATTCACAATTTCATCTCAAAAGGGGAAGCTAAAAAGTTGAACTTGAAATTAGAGAAGGACTTAAGCTGCATGAAAGTTGTGAATTTTTAGGCTTTCACCATTATGGAAATGGCAAAACAAGCATTAGTGAAGCTTGAATCATGGCAAGGAAGAGCAGAGTTCATGATTGCTTGAAAGGATGACTTTGATATGGTGTTGGAAATGGAGTTCATCTTCACACACTAGGCTATATCTATTCCAATAGCAAACTATCTCTTGATCATGTGTAAGAACCCTGCCATTATATCGGTTCAAATAAACCAACCTAAAGAGACTTAGTTCTTGTCTACTTTACAATTCAAAAGGGGCTTAAAGAGGCAAGAACCTTCATTCATAGTAGTCCTAGCTATCAAAGAGAGTGGGGGAGAGGAAGTTGTGCCACAAGAAGTTTGCAATTTGTTGAAGACATTTGATGACATGGTGCTAGACTAACTACCTCCAAGATTGATCACCACATTGAATTGATACCTGGTGTAAAGCCCCATGCGGTAAGACCTTATTGTATAGCACCACCAGAATTGGTAGAACTTTGAAAGTAGCTAAATGAGCTATTAGGTGCAGGGTTTATTCAACCATCAAAAGCACTGTTTGGGACTCTGATGTTATTTCAGAAAAAATAAGATGGTAGTCTTTGGCTATGTATGGATTATTGACACCTTAAACAAAGTCACTATGTGTAACAAGTACCCTATCCCTCTTGTTCAAGACCTCTTTAATCAATTGAGCATTACCTGCTACTTCACAAAGTTGGACTTGAGGTCGGGATGATATCAAGTTAGGGTGACAAGTAGAAACATGGGGAAGACAACATAGGTCACTCATCATAGCACCTTTAAGTTTATGGTTATGCCATTTGGATTAACAAATACTCTTGCTACATTTTACAGCCTCAAGAACTAGGAGTTTCATGACTATCTGGATAAATATATTGTTGTTTACTTGGATAATACTGTTATTTTTAGTTGTACACTAAAAGACCACCTGGCACACTTAAAACTAGTGTTGAAGAGACTAAGGTAACATCAGTTTTATGTGAAGTAAGAGAAGTGCTCATTTGCTTAAGAGTGCATCAAGTTCCTTGGGCATATCATTAAAGTGGCATCCACATGGACCTAGAGAAAGTAAGGACCATTCAAGAATGGGAAACTCCAATGAGGGTAACTAAGTTAAGATCCTTCTTAGGGCTTGTCAATTATTATTGTAGATTTGTGGAAGGATATTCTAGAAGGACAGCCCCACTGATAGACCTTTTGAAGAAAGGAGTGATTTAGTGGTGGACTAAGACACACCAGACTGTATTTGAGGATTTTAAGTAGGCTATGACTAGAGATCCTTTGCTCACCTTACTAGATATCATCAAACCTTTTGAAGTTCATGTCGATGCTTTAGATTTTGCATTGGGTAGAGTCTTGCTTCAATAGGGACATCCTATTTCCTATGAAAGCTATAAGTTGCAAGAAGTTGAGCAGAGATATATGGCACATGAGAAGAAAATGCTAGTGGTAGTTTATCAGCTATGGGTATGGAGACATTACTTACTTGGGTTAAAGTTTGTGGTTGAGATTGATAACACTGTAATCAGTCACTTCTTCACCTAACTAAAGTTAACCCCAAAGCAAAGCCATTGGCAAGTGTTCTTAGCAGAATTTGACTTTGACTTTGAGCATAAGCGAGACAAACTAACTAGGTTGCAAATGCCCTTAGTGGCAAGGCTGAGCTTACAGCAATGACCTTGATGGCATGAATGGTTCATAGTTATGTCACCATAACTATGCAAGAGAACATAAGAAAGAATCTCGCTAAAGATCTAGTGACTCAAACCATCATGAATCTCATCAAAGAGGGTAAAACTCATTAATTTTAGGTACAAGATGATCTACTATGGACAAAAAGGTGAAGACTCTTTGTCCCCAAATCTAACGACTTGAGGAAGGTACTTTTGAAGGAGTGCCATGATATATTATGGGTAGGCCATCTAGGTTGGCAAGGAACCTATGCCTTATTGAAGCAAGGATATTATTGGCCGTAAATGCATGATAATACAATTGATTACACTAAAACTTATCTCATCTACTAGCAAAATAAGGTTGTAAAAGATAAGGTCGCAGGGCTTTTGGAGCCATTGCAAGTACCCAATAGACCATATGAGAGTGTTTCACTAGACTTTATTTCCAGCTTTCCTAAAGGTGGGAGATTTTTCCATTATTTTGGTGGTGGTAGATCAATTTTTGAAGTATGAAACTTTCATCCTGGCTTCTAATATTACATGGTGAAGGAGACAACTCTGTTATTTTTCAAGTTTGTGGTCAAATACGAAAGTGTTCCCCAAGCCATGGTGAGTGATCGAGACAATATATTCACTAGGACTTTTTGGTCTAAACTTTTCAACCTTCTTAGATCATAACTCAACATCTCATCTAGCTATCATCCTCAAATTGATGATTAGACTGAGAGATTTAATGACCTTTTGGATGAGTACCTAAGGCACTTTATCAATGCTAATCAAAAGAATTGGCCATAATTACTTGATGCTGTACAATTTTGCTTCAATGCTCAAAAGAGTTTTGCTACCAATAGAAGTCCATTTGAGATTGTAATGGGTCAGCAGCCACTCTTATCCTACACAGTATCTAAACTATATAAAGGTATAAATTTGAAAGCACACCACTTTACCAAAGATTGGAAGCTGAATGTAGAAATTGCTCGAGTTTACTTAGAGAAAGCCTTGAAGAGAATGAAAAAATGGGCACACAAAGGGTGCCGAGATTTAAAATTCAAGTTGGAAGATCTTATATTGGTGAAGTTGGTGGCAAAATAGTTAAAGAGCCTTAAAACCAAAGGCAAAAGATTGATTAGAAAATATGAGTGGTTAGTTCCTATCATTGTAAAAGTTAGGAAGGTAGTTTACAAGATTGTTCCATTAAAGTGGCTGAAGATATAGCAACTTAAAGCTGTATCATCCAGAAACTATAGATTCAACTCACAACCAATCCATTAGGTCAAAAGTCAATCTCAGCAAGTCGAGGCAAAAAGTAGTAGAGAAGATTTTAGCAAAGCATGTGGTGATTGTGAGGAAGCGTCCAATGAGAGAGCTATTAATGAAGTGGAGGGGTTTAAGAGACGAGGAAACCAACTAGGAGAAACTTAAAGAGTTAGCAGATTTCAAGAAATAAATTCAAGCCTTTCAAGCAACTAAGTCTGTAAGGACGTTAACCAACTGAATGGGAGAGAATGTCACAAATTGGCCTTATGCACTAGTTTAGTAGGCAAACATACTTTGTTTCACATGAAACTTAATGGATAAATCAAGCATAGTGTAGAGGTCTTCTAGCACTAATTTGGAAATAATCTAACTTATGTTCTATTTTTCCAATTTTTTCATATTTTGGGGCTATTTATGTAATTTTAACTAAGGTAACTTATCTAGTGCTTGTAGATAAGCACATGATTGTGATCCTTAGATTTTTAGCTTTCTGTCAATGTAAAATAATTTGAAAAACCATTCTAAAGTTAAGAAAAAAGCCTCATGTCAACTCACAAAAACTATACCTAATATTGTCATTAAGCCTTTGGCTTAAAATGCTCTTTAAGGGAGAGTGTTCGGTAACCTTTAGTGGAGAATTGTGGCACTAATCTCGGGGTTAAAGTAAGTGGCTTGCTACCTCCCAACAAGCTCCAAGCTATGTAATGAAGTTTAATATGAATAAAAAAAGTAGCCCTTCTACAACTTATGTTGTCCCTTATTTTATTCTGTTTGTCCATATTGCATGAGTTGCATTTTAGGTGCCTTATTATGCTTATTTGGCTTGCTTTGTGCTATATGATATTTTATCTTTGTCCCTACGTGAAAATGGATTATTTGCCTTGGTCATTTATCTTCCACTGCACTTTTTAATTCTTTTTGGCTTGATATTTTCATTCCTTGGTGTTATGGGATTATCCATTGGCTAACTTACTTTCAAGTGATAGATAGCAGGTGCCGTATAGTCTAGCTCATAAACTTGCTAACCCGTGACACGTAGGCTGTGAATCTAATGAGTTGAACAAGTGCAAATCTTGATAAATTTACTCCTATAAATCCCTAATAGTTTATAGGAGAAGTCATTTGTGAAGTCGAATGAAGAGATTGTGGGAACTAACTTAGGATGAGAGTGGGGGCCTATCTTGTATATATTAACTTGATTGGGCTAAGCTGACCTAGCACAAAATAACCCAATTACAAGGCTCACATAACTAATAATCACTTTTGGCTTAAGTGTCACATTTAGTGCCATAATATTATCATTTTTAGATTGAACTAATTTACAATAATTAATTTAACATTTGTGTAATTCAAATTTTATAAAATATTTTGAAGTATGGAAGTACATATTAAAAAATTCTAACAAAAGAATCCTGTTAAAAGCAATCATTTGTTCCCTAAATAATTTTAATCTATTCAACACAATTTTTACTTTTATTAAATATTAACTAACAACATTGACATATATTATTGAAGTTAGATTCATTTGTTTGATGATTAAAATTTAGAAACACAAAAAGGTAAACAAGACAAAGGATAAGCACCTCTAAAATCACCATTTGTGTAAAACACCAAAACGCAGAGAAACATCTACAATTGGTCCATGAGCATGGTAACTTGCTGTACATAATATTAATCTCCTAGTTAGGCTTTTCAATCATAATTTTGCTTTACAACACTATTATATTCTTATATTTGTATTCAATTTTACTAATAATATTTTTAGGTGGCATTTAGTTAGTGGAATTTTTCTCACATTCCCGAAAATATTTTAAGGCAATGTTAGATTCCTATGTTTAGTTCAAAATTTAGAAAATTTTACTAAATATTTTCATAGAAAGAGTTGAGCATCTTACATTTCAATGACATAGAATATTTTAGTCATATAAAAAAATTATTTTACTTATCCTTCCATTAATGTCTTAACATCTCAACCCATCACTATCCGTCATCGTTGACCATTTCCCACCACCACCCACCATTGATGACTACTGCCTACCACCTTAACCATCATCCATTACCACCTATTGTCGTTGAACACCACTTATTGTTATTGACCACCACTACCACCCACTATCACCTATACCCACCATTCACCATTGATGACCACTGCCCACCACCTCGACCACCACCCATTATCACTTATTGTCGTTGAGCACCATCTATTACTGTTAACCACCACTATCACCCACTATCACCTATACCCACCACCCACTACTACCAATTTCCCACTACTTATCGCTATTAACTACTATTTACCATTATCTTCTATTGTTGACCACCGCGTACTACCCTTAAATGGTCAACTCACTGGTGTTGACCATTCAATTTGATGAGAATACTTTTAATAATTTAACAATATTTTTAAAACCATATAAATTGATTAAACATAATATTGTAACATTCATAAGAATGTTTTTTATTGAATCAAACATGGTAATGTGACAATTCTGAAAATTACATTTTAAGGAATCACATTTTCAAGAATGTATGATTTTGGAAACTAAATGTCACTTTAGTGGTACTTGATATTATCTTGAAGCTTTTTCCGTTTTAATATCTGGAATTTCAAACTCAAAATATTATATGTGTATTAAATAATTTATCATTTTTATTATAAAAAAATAATTGTAATTTAGGATCATGTTTACAATTAAAAGATTTCATTTTTAGTACTATAGTAAGTTTAAAAACAAATCTTAATATCAAGGTATCCAAGGCCGGAAAAATACTTAAACCATGTAAAATCAATATATATATATATATATATATATATATATATGATCCTTTCCTCTAACATCAAGGATTTAACTCCCTGCTCGGCTAACTAGGAAAAGGGTGGAAAAGAAAAGAAAAGTTAATTATGCACAATTTCCAAAACATTTTCCTTTGTTTGGCTAAGAAAGAAAATGGGCGGAAAAAAGACATGGGGCCCACCAGAAAATTTTCCTCTCAAAATGGTGAGGAAATGAGCGGAAAACACTCACATGCACAGCTCCCTCCTTGCCCGATCCACTCACCACCGTGCTCTACATTTCCTCTGACTTTATAGATGGCTTCCTGCATCTTGCTTGTCCTCTGTCCCGAGCTACACCGGAGGACCTTCGTCTGGCTTGCCAGATTTCTTCCTCATCGGCGAGCAGCAACCAGCAAGCTCCGGCCTTCACTCCCAATAAGCTAATCCGGCCTGTTTCTTCTTTCTCTCTTGTCCTGAGTTAAGACTCTTCCAGATCTGCAGCTTCATCGGGTTTTCAGACTTCAAATCGACGGTGAGCTGCACACGTCATCGGATCTGTAGGTAAGCCCCCTTCTTCCTCTACTCTCCAAGCTTCTATCTTTGTGCTGATGGTTGTTGGTTGTGTCTGAGAACCGCATCTCCACTTCGGCAAGTTTGCTGATTCCCTTTGCTTTCGGACTGTCTCACAGTCACTGGTGATTATATATGCTCATTTGTTGTAGGCCATTGGATTTTGATTGTCCGGGCATTTCCGGCCACTCTTCTCTGCTTCCATTCATGAAAAAGTAAAAAAAAAATCATTAATTGCTGCTCCACCGATGCATTTACTTGGCAAAAATGTTTATAGAAAGAATTCATCGTATTTAGGTTTAAAATGATTAAATTTAAAATAATACTTGCAAAATTCAGTGTTTGAATTAGCACAAAAATAAAAAGAAGATATAGAGGATATTCTCCATTTTTCATCCGATTGGGAACAAAATAATTTTAGTGGTCCTCCATTTTTCACTATCCATCTTTGGCTGTAAAAATCATCTCTATATTCATCAAGTAAGAACATCCAATATGCTTAATGTCTTATGAATTACTTCAATTTTTCATCTTGAATTCTGATAGATTACTGATCTTTAACAAGATTCCTTGTTCCTTTTCTTGATTAATCAGTTC
>JANHAO010023056.1:0-12006 GCA_026873985.1 Saraca asoca
ATCCTAGGGAGAGATACTAGAAGGAGTAGCCTCAGAAGTAGGAGGAGCTTGAGCATCAGAAGGGGCCACTTCAACCTCATTCCTTGGCATATCCTCGCCAACTACCTGCAGAACAGCCTCAGTTGGTACGGAATCCCTCTCAGGGAGGTCATCTGCACCCTCAGCAGTCTCAGTGTTGGATGGGGAAGCTGTCCGCGCACCTTCGATGAAGCCCTGAATGATATCCGAGACGTTCCTCCCAAAGAAAGAAAAATCCATACTTGGATGGTGCAGCCACAAAGTATACATGAAACTATCAATCATATGCGTGATAACAGTTGCCTGAGCTTCTTCGACCATAGCAACAGCCCTTTCCTTCATCTTGAGAACTTCCTCTTCAACACACACGGCTCTCTCTTCAGCCTGTCTAGCCTTTTCAATGGCGCGACTCCCCTCCCCACGAGCATCCTTAAGCTGCCCTTGAAAGCCCTCAACTCTTTGAGTAAGAAGAAGGATGTCCCCTTTACTCTTCTATAGTTCCTCGTGAGCCCTCTGCAGCCTCAAGGTGAAGTCAGCCACCTCGTGTGTGAAAGTCTCCTCTCCTCTCCTGACCGTTGCATTAGCACTCTCCAGCTGACACCCGACATCCTCCAGCTTCCTTTTCAACCCTGTCACCTCATCGGTGGCAGCAGCAAAGTTAGCCTTGAGTCTCTCCCTCTCTGCCTCCTAGCTCAAACATTCCTTCCTCTACTTGATGGCCTAGAATGCCCCCTAAAAAAAAGGAAGAAGAGAGAGGGGGAGAGAAGAGAAAAAGAAAAAGGAAGAGTCAGAACATGAGTCACAATAAGGCAAAAAAAAAAGAAAAACAAGGAAGAGAGACATTACTGACCACTAGGCAGTGACTAGCCAACATCTCCATCAAAATCCTAGCTCATGTGTCGTCATCCTCCAAAGATGCAACATCATCTCCTAAGATCCGCCCCACGTTCTCATGAATAAAATTGTAAAAGGCCAAAGTCTTGGCCCCTAACTCTCCGGGGGAGTAGACCAGTCCATCTGTCAGTCGGGACGACGAGCTTCAAATGGGTTCCTTTCCTTTGCTAAGTCTCCGCCTCTTCAGAGAAGATTGGTTGGGGGCGTCGCTCCCTTGGCTCTGCGACCCTGTAACCTCCCTTCTGATTTTGACCTTAGCAGGGCCACTTTGCAAAATCTGAACTGACGGAGGTAATGTCTCTTCTGTAAGGAGCAGGCCAAAGAGAGGATTAACCCGGGTTGAAGTCAGAGCAGAAGGCAAAATCGTTGAGGCAGGCCTCTGAGGAACCAAGGAGGAGGAAGGACGATCAGCGCGGGTACTGACCACCCATTTGTGCCTAAGAGGGGGTTCAACGAGGTTAACTCGACCCATGTCAACTTCTTTGCCGAAATCCACTGGGGAAACCTCCCTTACGCCGCGAACCCCGATGTCGCACGGACTAATAAGCGCAGTACCTAGAGGAGGTGAAAGTTCATAAGTTCGAAGGAGATCCTCGTTAAATTCCGCACTGCTCGAGGAAGCATTGGGAACGGATAGCTTTTCCAAAATCTTAGTCTCCTTGACACCTAACTTTGACCTCTCCCTTCGTACGCCCTCTGCAAAAAATAATAATAATAATAATAAGGAGAAGTGTCAGATGAAGTAAAGAGACATAAAAAAGGAGAGCAATAACGAATGAAGAGAAAATAGCTAAAGGGGTTAACTTTCCCTCCGGTTCACTCACCTGGATCGATTGCAAAAGAAAAGGTTTCAAAGACAGCGCAATGACAGGTAAGACACAAGGAACCAGCGGGTCTTATAAGGACTCGCGTTCGACTTCCCTCGAGCCTCCCCCTGAGGCAATGCCTTCTTATACCTCGAGGAACGAGGAGACAAATAGTAAAAGCCCTCGCGCTGGTCGAAGCTTTTGGTCTGGTAAAGGAAGCACAGAACCCGTGCACTAGGGCAGGAAGACCATTTTGAAAATGAATAAGGGCGAAGGAAATCAAAAAAGAATAAGCATTGGGTGTCAGCTGTGCCGGGGCAAGCCCCAACTCATTCAAAAAATCTATAATGAATGACGGTATAGGGAACCTGAAGCCCGCGTTTAGGCGGTGGACACTGATGGCCATGAATCTCGGCGGAGGATGTGCAGCATGGTCCGTGATGGATGGAACTAACACGCGACAACCCCTTAGAAAGAAATATGCCTCCGTGATTCCGCCCATTTCTTTGGGTCTGACAGAGGAAGGGAAGTGCTTAAAGGGGGAAGCAATTCCAGCCCCCACGGGCTTCAAATCTACTCACTACCTCACCACTTTGGGAAGTTGCATCCCCCATGCAAAGTACCTCCTCACTCCCTTCGGTCTCAGTATCTTCGCTAACTATTAGATGGCGGCAACATCTAGAGGGCTGAGACATCTACAAAAGAGAGAGAGAAGAAAGGGAAAATTAGGTTCCAGGTAAGAAAACCTAAAAATCCAGGAACCACTCAATCTAAGAGGTACGTAACACTACCCCCAGTATGGACCAGAAAGTATAGAGAGGGGGAAGGAGAAGAAAAACCCTCAAAAGAAAACCCCCAGAATCCCCGGAACTTAGCTTTGTCACCGGTGCCTGACCAAAATCAGTGGAACGAATGAAAACCCTCTCGAATCACCATTTCTTACCAACGCCAAGAGTGTCAACAAGGCACCCAAAATGAAAATATATATGATACAACAAGATGGAACAGAGACTCACCTTAATGCCTGAGAAATTATTCGAGAACTTGAGTAGTGATTGGCAAGCTGCAAGGGCTGGTCTGGCGACATCGGCAAAATAAGATAGAGTTGCGCAAACGGGGATGATAACTGACCTATAAATGAAGAAAAGAAGGAATGAAGATGAGATAATGACCGAAAGAGGGACCCCTTTGATTTTAAAATCAGATAAATTCTTTCGTTAGATGAAAGAACCTGTTGTATACTAAAATTGGCCTTACAAAGATGAGTCCCAGAGGAAATGAAGACCAGTCCTTGCACCTCAGCAGATCACTCGATCGACAGGAGCACGTCAGCAAACTCCTCCCTAGCAATCTATACCTCGCTAATGTCCCAGCAAAGCATTTTAAAAGAATGATCGACCTCATCACAAGAGCCCACTGGCTCCGCTATAAGCGGTACCAAGCTCGCCTCCTCGATGCCTTGCAAGGATTGCGAAGACTGAACTCCAGCATTTGAGTCACTAATCCTTTGAATGGATGAAATGACGTCAGGCAATGGTCATAAATATACAGCCAGCCTAAAGGAACCACTTCCACAGCCTATATGCCGCAAATAGCTGAACTACAGTCTTTTCACTATCTTTTCTCATTAATTTGATGTAATACAATTGTAACTTGTAATTAATGCATGTAACCTCTCCTTCCTCTATAAATAGGATTGCATTGTTAGCAGAAAGGGAAAGAGAGAGAGAGAGGCAATCTTACAAGCAGAAACTCTGTAAATTATCCAATATCAATAAAATTTTCAATGTGGACGTAGGGTCTGGTACTGTCCGGATTTAGCCAAACCACGTTAAAGCTTGTTGTTCATGAATTCTATCTTCTTCTCTTGGCTGCATTTCCACAACACTTCAGAAGCAGCATTGATTCCCGAAACTCACATCCGATTGACTGAAGTTTGGGCTCTTCGAACAAATCGAATTTCACTGTCAATGTTTTGGCACTGTCTGTGGGGATCATCCACTCTTTGAAGTCTCCACTATCGTTTGACAATGACCCAAGGAAGAATGACTCAGAGTTCTACAGCTCCAACTTCCCAATGCACCGTCGTGCCTGAAATACAAGAAATGCAGACGCCTGATCAATCTTGATTAGCCCTAGAAAATACAGTCAGAGAGCTGGCTGAAACTATTAAAGCATTTGCCCAGGCGCAAGCACAAAATGCCCAAAAACAAGAAGAGGTCATGGCACAACTCCAACAGCTTCAAGAAGAAGCTCATAGGGAAGTCCGCGATGATCGTGATAGCCAGTGACTAGGGGGCCCGCAACATGCAAAAAGCTCTACCCCTCAACATGAAAGCCAGCATCTAGCAATGAACAAGGTTCTCCAAAGGCTGAAGTTGCTTGAAGAGCGCCCATAACCTCAGAATAATCAGACACGATATGAGGAAACCTCGCCATTTTCTATAGAGATAGAGAAGCAACCTCTCTCGCAGAAACTCAAGGTGCCAACTATCCCACCATATGAAGGGAACAGCGACCCAAACGATCACCTGGACGTGTTCAACACCCAAATGGATCTCCAGACGATCGAATCCCTAATGAAGTGTCGTGTCTTTCCCACCACATTAGGGGCAGCATCTCGCGTCTAGCTCAGATGCCTCCCTACACATAGTATTAGCAATTGGGAGGATTGCTAGAAGAAATTCATTGACTAATACCGAGCATTGAAGAGATAACTTGTACCTCCCTGCCATCTTGCAATGATCTTTCAGCGCAGGGATGAGTCGCTTAAAAATTACATAGCCCGGTTCAGACATGAGGACAACTCCGTGGAAAACCCCTCGGAGGAAAGCATTTTGACAGCCATCTCAATAGGACTTCGCAAAAATGGTAAACTATACAGAAGCCTCTACAAGTCCCCCGCTCGAGATCTCACCGAATTCTATGATCGAGCGACCAAGCAAATAAGGTGGGAAGAAACCTTTGGAATGGAGGAACCCAAGCACAAAGTGGGCCAAAGTGGTCCTTCCGCGAGCAAAAAGAGGAGTAACAAGAGTCATGATGGCCCCATGCCTCATTTCACCAAGAAGGCAAAATCCCAGCGTCCCAAAGATCGCTTCGAGAGCTATAGCATCCTATCAGATACTTAGGACAGGATCTTCACTGCAGAAAGGCATAATGAGGACTTCGAGAAACCCCGGCCACTAAGGTCGATCCCTGGATCCAGAGACCCAAATAGATTCTGTGCTTATCACAACGAAGTTGGGCACACCACTTCAGAATGTCATGCGCTAAAAAATGCCATTGAGAGCCTCATCAGAAGAGGTCGCCTATGGGATTATGTAGTAGAATCATCTGAGCGGCGTGCTTAACAGGCCCAGTGAGTAGTCACCCAAGAGCCTAAGCCCTCTATCAGGACCATATTTTGACCTTATAACGGTCATTTGCTAACTTGTTCCGATTATGGCGCTCCAAAATTAATGAAAATCACCGATGGGCCGAAATATCATTGAGATAAAGTTCTCTCTCACTACAGTGAATGATTCTCACCTCACTACAGCCTCCATCCTAGCGAACAATTTTCACCTCACTGTAGCACAAACATAAACAAAATCGAGGGAGAGACGGCCTTGAGCCTACCTCGCAACGCCCGGGGGTGAGACGGCCTTGAGCCTACCCCGAGGCTTCGAAAACAAAATCGAAGGTGAGACAGCCTTGAGCCTACCCTAAGGTTTTGAAAGCAAAATCGAGGGTGAGACGGACTTGAGCCTACCTCGCAATGCCCGGGGGTGAGATAGCCTTGAGCCTACCCCAAGGCATTGAAAACAAAATCGAGGGTGAGATGGCCTTGAGCCTACCTTGCAACGCCGGGGGTGAGACGGCCTTGAGCCTACCCCAAGGCTTCGAAAACAAAATCGAGGGTGAGACAGCCTTGAGCCTACCTCACGATGCCCAGGGGTGAGAAGGCCTTGAGCCTACCTCACAATGCCCGGGGGTAAGATGGCCTTAAGCCTACCCTGAGGCTTCGAAAACAAAATCGAGGGTGAGATGACCTTGAGCCTACCTTGCAAGAATAAAAATCAAAAACTCAGCGAATGGTTTTCATCTCGCCATTATCGAAATGATATTATTACCACCCGCAACTCTCATGGGGGCAAATTTCTTACAAATTTCATACAAATAAATACCCGCAGCTTGCATGCGGATGAGTCTTTTTTCACAGTTCTCATGCGAACAGATCCCCACAGCTCTTATATGGACGTATCTCTTGCAATCTCTCAAGCGTAGCTTACTCGTAACCTCACTCGCAGCAAAATGAGAGGATCGAAAAAATAAAGCACAAATGATTGGCTAAAAAGAGAAGTTCTCATTGATTATCACGAGTTTACATACAACAATACATAAAACATCTGCTACATACATCCAAAAGGAGAAGAACCCATACAAAAAGACCTCGACAAGCGAGGTGAAGGTTCTACAGGGGGAAAGGCCAGTCTCTAAGCCCACTCCTGGTGACAGAGCAGTAGCCCATAGTCCCTCCTACTTATTCCTCCGCTGGCATGCCTGTCTGGGTTGGAACTAGAGCGTCCCCCAGAACCAGTAGGCTAGGTAGTAGAGCTACCAACAACGGCTAGAAGGGGTGGCCAGAAGACACTATGAAAGCCCCACTAGGCCAATTTTGTGCTGAGGCCACGTGCAACAGGCTATCCGTGTCTCCCGCCACCATACAACAGGCCATCCGAGTCTCAACAAGCTTCGCCGGAAGCCAAGACATCAAGAAGCTCTAGAAGCTCTTTAGTCTCCTCCATCGAATTTCCCTGAGGCAGAAAAAGAATACCTCAGGCTATTTATAGACCTACTCAGTCCTTTGAAGAATCCTAAGGAAATCTGGCCAAATCTTCATCCAACGGCCCAAAGCGAGCGGCAGTGCCATGCCAATGGCTAACAACGGCAAACAGGAGAAAGCATGGCCTAAAGCAAAATGAAAAGACATTTGACATGATGCTTCAGTCAAAGAAGGACACTGACTGAAGATACGGATCCAACCTCGAAAATATGCAACTCCCGGTCCGCAAAGCACACCGAGAGTTGGGGGCTAATGTTGTATACTAAAATTGGCCTTACAAAGATGAGTCCCAGAGGAAATGAAGACCAATCCTTGCGCCTCAGCAGATCACCTGATCGACAGGAGCATGTCAGCAAACTCCTCCCTAGCAAGCTATACCTCGCTAATGTCCCAGTAAAGCATTTTAAAAGAATGATCAACCTCCTCAAAAGAGCCCACTGGCTCCTCTTTAAGCTGTACCAAGCTCGCCTCCTCAATGCCTCGCAAGGATTGCGAAGACTGAACTCCAGCATTTGAGTCACTAATCCTCTGAATGGATGAAATGACATCAAGCAATGGTCATAAGCCTACAGCCAGCCTAAAGGAACCACTTCCACAGCCTATATACCGCAAACAGCTGGACTACAGTCTTTTCAATGCCTTTTCTCATTAATTTGATGTAATATAACTGTAACTTGTAATTAATGCATGTAACCTCTCCTTCATCTATAAATAGGATTGCATTGTTAACAGAAAAGGAGAGAGAGAGAGGCAATCTTACAAGCAGAAACTCTATAAATTATCTAATATTAATAAAATTTTCATAGTGGACGTAGGGTCCGGTACCGTCCGGATTTATCCGAACCACATTAAAGTGTGTTGTTCATGAATTCTATCTTCTTCCTCTTGGCTGCATTTCCACAATACTTCAGAAGCGGTATTAATTCCCGAAACTCACAGCCAGTTGACTAAAGTTTGGGCTCTTCTAACAAACCGAATTTCACCGTCAACAGAACCCTTCATCTGACCCATGATCTGACGGACCCGCACGTATTTAGTATTTAATACGAAAGCTTGCCAGCTGAGTGTGAATAATCATTGCACCGATTATGAAAATCAAAGACATGCATCGAGACACTCTTTTTAAATTTTTGGCAAAAACGAGAAGGTAAGTCCTTTACAATTAACTCCCACTCAGCCCACGATCTTAAAAAAAGCAAAACGAAGAAACCCCGTCCACCACATAGCTCGGGCACACCTGGTGCGTAAGCACTAAGCCTCCAGAGCTCTCATCGAATAAGCTCGGGCACACCTAGTGCGTAAGTACTAAGCCTCCAGAGCTCTCATCCGAATAGCTTGGGCACACCTGGTGCATAAGCACTAAGCTTCTAGAACTCAGCCCGCCTCCTAATCGAGACCGCCTTACCGCCCTAATGGAATGCAAAAAGTAGTCCAAACAAAAAAAAAGAGAAAAGGAAATGACGTTATTAAGGGGACTCCCCTAGTCAAAGAATCAGACATAAACACCTGCAAGATGCACGAACGATAAGTAAAATACGTGCTGTTAGCTATGGCTATCATGAGGGCATGTTGGCAACCTTTGATTGGATCGAGCTATTAGAGCAATCCCCCTTTCTTTTGGAAAAGTACATTAAAGCTCCCAGATTGTGTAGGCAAACTGCGAGCTGGGGGGCTTATGTTATGGGGATTTCTTGATAACAAAGGCTCAAGAAGTGAAAGGCCCAAAGACAAAGGGAATAGCCCAAGCTTGGACGAGGCCTCCATGGACATCGTAAAAGATAGAACTATAGCGAGCTCTAAGTAGCGAGGACACCAGTGAGTTCCCCCCCTCTCCAATGTCTGGGCACCAGTCAAGAGCTTGACAGGCACTGCCTAAAAGACTTTAACAGCCCATGCCTTCCAGGATCCGACAATGATTTGCCCAGCATTTATTGCTTGTCGTCTAGACATTTAATGCTAGCACAGATGTAATCATAGTTGTATTAGAATAAACTATTGTTGTCTATCATAAGCTCCCCTAGATAAAGGGAAAGAAAGTAATCTGTGATTGTAAGTTCTCCCTTCTCAAAGCAAATAATACAACTGATCGTGGACATAGGAGTCTTGTAGACTTTGGCTGAACCACGATAAAAATTTTTTCTTGTTCTACTCTCTTGCCTCTTCTAATCTCACCGCAAACTCATATGAGTTATTTCATATAACAGCAGCTCGATTTCATAAACCCTTGTTGACCGATTGCCAAAATCGATCATCAATACATTAAAATTTGGTTTAGGGCCAAACTCCAGTCAATCGTACAGTTCTTGTTACCTCAAGATGCAATCTAGCTGAAAAATGTAGTAAATGGAAGCAGACAGCAAGAAGAAGATGAAGAACATAAGATTTTTAAACGTGATTCAACCAAATCCAGACAGTACCAGACCCTATGTCCACGGCAGAGTTTTATTGATTTGAATGTATTTTTTATAAAGAGAAGGCATCCCTTTTGGAGGAGCAAAGAGCTCACTCTTTATAGTAGTTCATTCTTCTATTATATAGATGCAGAGTTATTACAATAGTAACCTTACTAATAATAAAGTACAAAAATTATACTAAGCAGTGAAAGGATTTGTTGACATTCAAGCGGCATGTTGTCTGTTGGTCTACCAGCTGGTTCGGCTTGTCTAGGGGCTGGTTTGCTAGCTTTTCTATTAGGCTTTTTTGTAGGTCAAAAATCACTATCAACATAAGCCCCTAGCAACTAGTGTGCTTTGCAGACTGGGAGCTAAAAGAATTGTCTCACTGTTCATATGATTTGCCTCAGAGTGACTTACTCAGATCATCAGAGTTTTCATAGCCAAATATTTCATGCAGATTGACATGAATGAATTTCTTTATGAGGTCACATGAGAGCTATGAGTAATGATTCGCATGCAAGCTATGACTATAGGAGCAACACTAATGATCTTGTGACAAACTTCAAATGATGCTGGCAACCCTGTGCCAGAGTGACGGTGATTTTGTGCCCATTTTATATTGGGTAAAACTCTTCTTTCAGTATTAGGATCTTCCATGCAAGAATACCAAGTCTGCCCGTGCTTGGATTTCCTTAGAAATTTGTTCATAAAATATACAAAATTTAATGCCTAATTAGTTATATTAATATTCTTCAGATGGCACAAGATTTGAGCACTTGATTAGGCCGTACAAATGCACTTTAGTTTACATAAGAGTTTGGTGCGTGGCTAGCATATCTTGGACGTGAGATTTTGGTATTATCTCTTAAACCCGATCAGGCAAACCTTGATCGTCAGGTGAGTTTTTGTTTCTCAAACCTGGCTGAGCAGACCTTGATCATCAGGTGAAGTCACGATTTTGTCCCTTAAACTTGATTGGGTGGACCTCCATTGTCAGGTGAGGTCATAATTATCTCTTAAACCCGATCGAGTGAACCTCGATCGTCAGGATTTTAGTATTGTCCTTCAAACCCGATCGGGCTAACCTTGATCATCGGGTGAGGTTGGGGATTAGCTACCCCTTAATCCTAACCAGGCAGACCTTGATCGTTAGGATTTTAGTATTGTCCCTCAAACCCAACCAGGCTAACCTTGATCATTAGGTGAGGTCGGGGATTGGCTATCCCTTGATCCTGACCGGGCGGATCTTGATCGTTAGAATTTTAGTATTATCCCTCGAACTCGACTAGGTTAACCTCAATCATCGGGTGAGGTCAGGGATTGGCTACCCCTTGATCCTAACCAAGCGGACCTCAATCGTCAAGATTTTAGTATTGTCCCTCAAACCCGACCAGGCTAACCTCAATCGTTGGGTGAGGTCAGGGATTAGCTACCCCTTGATCCTAACCAGGCAGACCTTGATCATTAGGATTTTAGTATTGTCCCTCAAACCTGACCTGGCTAACCTTGATCGTTGGGTGAGGTCGGGGATTGGCTACCCCTTAATCCTGGCCAGACGGACCTTAATCATTAGGATTTTAGTATTGTCCCTCAAACCTAATCAGGCTAACCTCGATCGTCAAGTAAGGTCATGGATTGGCTACCCCTTGATCCCGACCAGGCAAACCTCAATCGTCAGGGTTTTAGTATTATCCCTCGAGCCCGACCAAGCTAACTTTGATCATTAGGTGAGGTCGGGGATTAGCTATCCCTTGATCCTAACCAAGCAGACCTCGATTGTCAAGATTTTAATATTATCCCTCGAACCTAACCGGGCTAACCTTGATCATCGAATGAGGTCGGGGATTGGCTACCCCTTGATCTTAACTGGGTAAACCTCAACTGTCAGGATTTTAGTATTGTCCCTCGAACTTGATTGGGCTAACCTCAATCGTCAGGTGAGGTCGAGAATTGGCTACCCCTTGATCTTGATAGGGTGACCTCGATCATCAGGATTTTAGTATTGTCTCTCGAACATGAGCGGGCTAACCTCGATCATCAGGTGAGGTCAAGGATTGGCTACCCCTTGATCTTAACTAGGCAGACCTTGATCGCCAGAATTTTAGTATTGTCCCTTAAACCCGACCAGGCTAACCTCGAGCGTTGGGTGAGCTTGCCTTTGTTTGCACTTCTTAGATGCAAAGTTGTAGAATCTCTTGAATATGCCTCTTTTCCATGCAAGAGTTTGGTGCTAAAGCACTACTTGGATGTGGTCTCATGCTAGGGTTTTGAGTTGTGGTTTGTCTTGGACGAGATTATTTACACAAGGGTTCTATGCGATCGCACGCCTCAGATGCACTTCCACGTAGGGGTTCTGTGCTGGAGTACTTAATTTCTCTTTTTGTGTATTGTTCTTTGAGGATTTTTCCAAGATCCTGCAAATAGACATAAGAACCAATAATATGAGCTAAAGTATAGAAATATTAGTTTCGGATGTCCTTGTGGGGCTTTTGGCTCCATTCGCCTTTACAAGCTGTAAGCTCCATTTTTTTTTTAATCATGGTGACCATCGCCAAAGGAATATATTGTTGTTGGTCCGAGTGAGCTTAACTAATGGAGTGGGATCATCCACACATGCTAAGCTTCAAAAAGCCCCCCAGCTGCAACTTAAGGAGTTTGTCTCCTTCTTATCGATCACTTTCATCCGATTTTATATGAACTCGAGATGGGACTTCAAGCTGCATGGTTGCTGTGTACTAAGTTTCCGAGACCAACTCCTCGTGGCAAGTGCATGTAAGGTCATTAGTAACCTGGTTCCATGTGGCTGTTGCTTTGCATGGCCTACAATTATGAGCTCAAGATTAGACGTAGTGTTGCATGGTCAAGCTAGATAACAGATTAGCTTCACCTTATGGCCAGACCACAAGCCTGACAAATAAAAGCATAATGATGTCTTGAGTCCTCTGGAAAAATCTTTTCAAATACAAAATTCCTACAACAGGAATAACATCTATGAATGGAACATAGATGGCAAATCTGAATATGAAATTTTAAATATTCTCCAACAAATGACAATGGTAAGTAC
>JANHAO010023057.1:0-12027 GCA_026873985.1 Saraca asoca
TTTCATTACAAGATTAAAGTTCATCATCAATCCCAACTAAAATAAATTTAGCTCATGTTCAAATCTGCAATTACTCTTAAATACAAAGCATTCATTGTTCACTAAAATCAGAAATAACAAGAGAAAAGGAAGAAAAAGAAAGGAAGAATGGCAAATCTGAAGGTCTTCTGTGCCCTCCTTGCTTCCTCTGCTCTCTGCAGAATTTTCTTGCTATTTCTAGTTTCTGGCTACTATCCTCACACCCTCTTTTTTCTTCTCTAGGGATTTTTAGCACTTAAAAATGGTAGAATGTATTATGGCTCTCGTGCTCCTCTACTGCCACCTCAGGGGAAACATTTTTGGGCACCAAAATGGTCTGAATATGTTGCTGACATGCCACACACTGCTGCCCTCTTCTAATTAGATTTTTTTACCCTCAAATAAAGCTAGACCCCACTAGAAAAATGAAGTTATAGCTGGTAAAAAATTGCAATGCTGTCTCCTTGCTGTAACAGTTGCCACGTCTCTTTACTTCCTCCTTTTTGCTTGTCTTTTTCTAGCCACAATTAGGATTTAATTATCTACAAACAAATATTATCAATTTAATTCAATTCCTCCATTAACGTATCCAAAACTTTCACAAATAAAATAATAAAACTACTTTAGACAAAATACAAAAATAACTAATAATAAAAATTGATTTATTAAAATCACTCTCATACTTCAACAATTTAAGTTTCGAAACCATCAAGATAACTCTATTTTCATAGAGTTATCAGCCTCAACTAGCATTTCTTGGATATGGAGTTTTAGTATTGCCTGTGTAAAAGTTTGGTGTCGAGGGCACTTTTTGGATGCGGCCCGTGCAAGAGTCTGGTGTGTGGCTAACACTTCTTGGACATAGGGTCTTAGTATTGCTCGTGCAAGAGTTTAGTGCTGAAGGTACTTCTTGGACATGGCCCGTGCAAGAGTTTGGTGCGTGGCTAGCACTTCTTGGACACAAGGTCTCAGTATTGCCCGCGTAAGAGTTTGGTGCTCGAGGCACTTCTTGGACATGGCTTGCACAAGAGTTTGGTGTGTAAAGCACTTCTTGGACGTGAGGTCTTAGAGTTGGGAGTCATGGTTCACCACTCACGATTCACAATCCTTCAGGTCATTTGGCATGCTTCCGCTCACTTTGTTAGTGACTTTTCAATTTCTTGCCACTAGGCTGTCATGATTACTCCTGCCTTCGGTACACGTGGGTGTCACGTTGTCATCAACTAATTGTTGGCATTCACCAAACTGTCAGATCATGGGTGGTTAATAGGTTTCCAGATCCAATGGTACCATCGTGTGCCTTATAAACTAAAGGGGTTTTTCACTCCCTCTCACTTGCCATTCGAAACTTGAGATTCCTGAACTCTTTATGTTCGTTCTTTCTGCTAGCTACTGCAACTGCTTCTTGTCACCTACTACCACCAGCGTCATTTCGACACCCTAGTTGCCACTCGTGTTTCGCTCACCAAAAAGCATTCTTGCACATTGTTTTAGACTTTCTATTTTAGTCAATCACGATGAGTCTTTCTTTACTTTGCAATTTATGGATTTCTCTATTCTATGGTCTATGTGAGGCTTGTCTGTTGAAGAAAGAGAGTGCTGGCTGAAGTTACCTACCTGTGTGTTTTCTTTTCTACCTAGTTTGATTTGTTTGATTGACTCTGTTAGCAGACTCTGGGGTTTCTAATTACCATTTCGAGTCTTATGTTTGTCATTCAAATTTTGTGGTACAATCATTGAGTCCTCTTTGATTGTTGGAGTCCAGGTTGTAAATGTGGTGACTTGGGGTGTGCATGGCCTGCCACATATGAAGTTATTAGCCTTAGCTTTTGGTAGGGTCTGCTTCTAGCAACTTAACTAGTCTTTTCTTTTTGTGTAGATTGGCACAGGTCATAGACACCGTCATTACCTAATTAGGAATGAAGATGATGAACCCAGCTTCCCATCTCAGAGCATAGAGGGAGTGTGGCATCTCCATGAAGTGGCCTCGAGGAATGGTGAGGTCGCTAGGGACTATACTGCTCGTCCAGACCCCGGTGGGGGCCAAGAGTCCATTGCAGGCCCATCACCTTCTGATCGTCACATGTTTAGTTTGCACACGTCATCTGTCTATTTTCGCAAGCTCCAGACCATAGTCTGGACATATCAACTCTGCAAAGGATGCCGCATCAATGTGCCTTCCCTGGATGACGATGCTCCCTATCCACCTTGGGGGTTCATCATTGTTAGTTTCCTGCACCTCATTATGGGACTTAGGTTTTTGATGCACCCATTCATCGTTAACTTCTTGAACAAGGTGAAACTTAGCCTAACTCAGCTTACTCCAAATTCCTATACCTAGCTCATCTCCCTGCCTCTAATTTATTTGGGCAATGGTCTCCCATTGCCATTGACTGAGGTCTTGTGTTACCTGATAGCCTTAGGTGCACAAACATGTCAAATGGGCTCTATTACCTCTCAGCTCGACCTACGTTGCATAAGAAGATCTTGCCAAAGGAGGATGCTAAAGGGAAGTCCAACCAAGGCATTATAAAACCCGTTGGTTTTATATCTCGTGCCCATCCTTACGCGACCTCAAAAATTTCAGTTTTGTCCTCACTCCAAGTGAGTAGATTAAAGATGTGTGATTTAATGATTTGTTCACATTTGCTTCCGATTCTAACTTTTGTCTCATTTCACAGATGGGACCGGCCAAAAGCTAGCTTTGCAAGCAGAGGAGCTAAGAGTCTTGGATTAGTTCGCTACCTCGAAAGATCTCCAAAATGATTTCCATTTTGACGAAAGCCTTCTCTGCTTCCACAAGCTCACTCTAACCCAAGGCATCGAGCACACCAAGGAGATAGGAATTCGTAAGGCAATGGAGGTCGGTCTAGCCAATTTTAATGATTACGAGAAGATAATGGAACTTATCCTCAGGATGCCACCATCTAACAATGAAGAGACCTCATTAGTTTCCGATGCCAACTTAGCTCTTATTGCTAAAAACCAACCCTCAACTTCAGCGATAGCTCCTTGACAAGGGCCAATTCCTACTCCTCAACCTGAGATAGTAGCCACAGCTGAGGTCACCACACCTTCTAGGCCTCTGCTAAAAAATGAAAGATGGACAAGGGGAAGAAGAAGGTTATTGCTCGTGAGCAAGCTGTGTTAAAGGCCAAAGTCATGGAGCCACCTACCGAACCTAGCTCCAAGATGAAGGAGTACGCTGAGGTCCATGTGGACAACATTGACACAATTCTGGGAGCTCACAATAAGATCCAAGTGTTGGAGTCTAAGGAGTTCTCCCTTGGGAGATTAGTGGGCTATGCAGCTCATCACAGCTTAGTGGAAAGTAGGGTCTCTTTATTCTGGTTCCCCTACCCATTTCTTAATCTAACTTGGCTATCTGACTTTGCAGAATTTGCTAACACTGATGAAAGTGGACGAGGCACTCCAAGCCCCTGAAGAAAAGGAGGTGAACCTCATGGATGGGCTAGCCATTGTCTCTGCTGAGGTGCTAGAGTTGAGAGAGAAAGTCGAGGATGCTGAGGCTGCCTTATCTCGTGCTGTAGTGGATCGCGAGGCCATCACACTAAATCTTGGCATAACAACTAACGAATTGGCCAAAGTGAAGATTGATCTGGGCTTGTCCGCCAATCAGGCTAAGTGAGTAGTGAAACTCATCAAGGTCACAGAATGATGGGCTAGGTCAACAGAATAGCAAGCTAAGGTGGCAGAGCGGTAAACTGAGGCTGCTACAGAGGAGTTAAAGGTGGCCAAGAGGGAAGTTGCTCTTGCAAAAGAGGAAGTTGCAAAGCCAAAGCAGAGACTACCTTGCTAATAGCGGAAGTAACAAAGAAGGTAAAGACCAAGTCTTATGCCACCTTCTTTTACACCTTATGGGAGAGGTACCTAGAATTGGATTTCTCCTTTTTCGGCTAGCAGGCTCTTGAGGCTGTTGAATGCTTCAAGAAGAGGGATACTAGGGTTAGCTCTTCTAAGAAAGGAGCAAGCTCTGGTGAAGTTCCTCCTGCTAAAGGTACTTCCTAAATGAAGGGTGATTCTCAGGTCATTATAGTTGTTGGTGCCCTGGTGGTGAATATCTCTGACACTTCTCCTCCTAATTCTCAGCCTTAAGAAGGCCCGACTCTTGGAGCTCCGATTCCCTAGGCCATGAGCTTTGTAATTTTGTGTTCTTTTTCAAACTTTGTAATGAATTTTTAAAGTTTTGTTTGAATTGATTCCATCGAAGGAAAGACTAAATGAATTCTTTTTTGCTTTTGCTTAGTTCCCAGGGTTGAACATAAGACTTGACAAATTTTTGTATAAGAATGGATGTTTGGTGAATTGCCTTAACTAATAATACATTGCTTACTTCTCACATAGGATTTTATTGAGACTTTTATTCTATATACATAAAAATTTAAAGAATTACATGAATATTTATGCTTATTGAATAATTTTTTACAAACATTGGGGGGCTTTATTAATAATAACAGCAAAGATGCTTTGCATTCCAGGATCAAGGAAACTCTGTCCCTTCCATATCTACCAAATGATAAGCCTCATTGCCAATAACTTTCTTAATAAGATATAGGCCCTCCCAGTTTGGCCTCAAGTTCCCTTTGCTAGCTTTGTGTGCTCCCAGCAGGACGAGATCGCCAGGCTTATAGCTCCAACCTTGCACCTTTTGATTATAATACCTCATGACTTACTATTGGTAGGTCACGATCTTGAGGTGGGCTATCTCCCTTGCCTCTTTTACAAGATCTAGATTCACGGCTAATAGTTGATATTTATCTTCTGGATTGAAGGTAATCTTTCGCTGAGACCCTACCTCAAGCATTACGGGATCATCGCTTCACACTCGTACACCATCGAAAAGGGGGTTTCTCCTAAAGTGTTGCACATTGTGGTTCCATAACCCCACAGTACCTTTGGTAGTCTTTCTACCCATGCTCCGTTCTTGGCCTCCAACTTCGCTTCAAGATTCATTTGATAATCTTGTTAACCGCCTCAACTTGACCGTTGGCCTGCAGATGATCTACAGTTGAGAAGCTTTTCATGATCTTGAGGCCATTGCAGAACTTAAGGAACTGCTCGCTATTAAATTGGGTCCTATTGTCAATCACAATTTGTTAAGGGACTTAAATTTGCAAATAATGTTGCTTTACACGAATCTTTTGATGTTCATAGATGAGATATTAGCGAGCTCCTTCGCCTTTGCCCACTTAGTAAAATAATCCATGGCTACTCTTATGTGTTTACAATTATCACGAGCTATAAGGAGTGGTCCAACCAGGTCCATACCATAAATCACAAAGAGCCATAGACTAACCATTTGTAGTAAGTAGGCTAGCGGGGCTCACTGGATCTTCATAAACTTTTGACATTTATTACATTTCTTGACAAGGTTGATAGCATCCTGTTTCATTGTGGACCAGCAAAACCCTTGTCAAAGAGCGTTTTGAGCCAATGATAGCCCCCCGACGTGGTTTCCACAATGACCTGTGTGGATTTCTTCTAGGATGGTATCGTAATCGTTGCCATCAATGCATCTTAAAAGCGGGGTTGCAAACCCTCTTTTATATAGCATATAATCGTAGATGCAATATCTGGCTGCCTAAGCTTGCAATCATTGTGCCTCGAGCCTATCCTCCGATAGCTTACCATCTTGTAGATAATCCAAGATTAGATTCATCCAATAGCCTGGTGGTTTAGCAATCACCATTACTACATCCTTCTACTCGATGCTCAGGGATGAAAGGAATTCTACTAGGAGCAACCCTAAGAAGTCAACATCTTCAGTTGTAGCCAAGCAAGCTAAGGCATTAACATGCGCATTTTGAGCTCATAGGATTTGGTTGACTTCATATTACTAGAAGGAACTTAGTGATTCTTGGACTTTCTGGAGATAATTGGTCATCTTCAACCCTTAAGTTTGATATTCTCCCCTCACGTGATAGACAATGAGCTATGAGTCACTAAAGATTCTTAGCCTTTCAGCTCGCACCTCCTTAGCCAATCATAACCTAGCTAGCTGTGTTTCGTACTCGGCCTTATTGTTGGTAACTTGGAAACCAAACCTCAAATCGTAGAGGATCTTATGTCCCTTTGGGCTGATGAAGAGTATCTCTGCTCCAGCCTTTTGATTGCTTGATGACCTGTCAATGTATAGTTCCCACCATGAAGCTTTTGAAGTTTCTACCTCCTCTCGCATAGGCCCCGTGAATTCCATGGTGAAGTTAGCTAGAGCCTGCCCTTTAATCATCGGTCTGGGCTTGTATTCAATGTCAAGCTGGGCAAGCTTGATTGCCCATTTGAGCAATTGATCTGAAGCATTAGTCTTTTGCAAGGCTCGCCTAAGTGGGAACCGAGTGAGAACCCTTATGCTATGGGCTTGGAATTAGGGTTGAAACTTCCTTAATGCAATGACCAGGTAGTAGGTGAGCTTCTCTGTTAGCGAGTACCTCATCTCGATGTCCAGTAGTCTCTTACTCAAATAATAGATAAGGAACTGAGCTCTTCCGTCTTCTCACATCAGGGCCACGCTAAGGGTATGTTGGGATGCTCCTAAGTATATGATCAGCTTCTTGCCCTCCTTTGGCTTAGATAGGAATAGGGCTCATCTGAGGTATTGTTTAAGTTCTTGGAAGGTGACCTCACATTCTTGCATCCATTCGAGTTTCCTCACCTTCTTCAAAATATCGAAGAAGGGGACACATTTATCTATTTCCTTTGAGATGAATCTGTTGAGCACCGCGACTTGATTATTCAAGCCTTGCATGTCTTTGGCTCTAGTGGGGGATCACATATCGAGGAGAGCTTTAATCTTTTTTGAATTTACTTTGATCCCCCTACCGTTTACCATGAAATTGAGAAATTTTCCCGAGGCAACTTCGAATGCACACTTATATGGGTTCAATTTCATCTGGCACCTCCTCAAGATTTGAAACATTTTGTCTAAGTCATGAACATGGTTGGCAAGCTGTGTGGACTTCACCAACATGTCATCCATGTACACCTCCATCATCTTGCCGATTTGATCTTGGAACATTATGTTCACCAATCGCTGGTAAGTCGCTCCTACATTTTTAGGCCCAAAGGGCATTACCTTATAATAGTATAGCCCGCGATCGATAATAAATGAGGTGTGCTCTTCATCCTATGCAGACATTGGGATCTAATTATATCCTAAGTAGGCGTCTATAAGGCTAAGGAGTTCATGTCTCACTGTTGTGTCCACGAGCTGGTCATCCTCGACAAAAGAAAGCTGTCTTTCAGGCATGCTTTATTCAGGTTAGTGAAGTCAATGCACATCCTCCACATTCCATTTTTCTTTTTAACAAGGACGGGGTTGGCCACCCAAGTGCAGTAATGGGCTTCTTAGATATACTTATTCGCTAGTAGCTTATCCACCTCTTCCTTCAGCGTGACATAGCACTCGATAGTCATTGGCCTTCTCTTCTGACAAACTGGCTTGTGCCAGGGTTAATGTTGAGCCTGTGCGACATAACCCCATGGTCAATGCCCACCATATCTTCATGGTTCCAGACAAAGACATCCAGATTTGCCTTGAGGAACTCTGCTAATTGTGCTTTCACATCAGGTGGCAAGCTTTTCCCTAACTTAAGGCATTTTTCTACATCCACTTTGCTGACCTTCATTTCTTTCAGCTCTTCAATGGGACCAGTAGCTTGTTCAATGTCCATCTTATGATCTCGTGAAGGTCGAGGTCGTGACTGACCCCCTTGGTACTCATGGCTCGAGGCTCTCCTCCGAATACCACATATACCTTTTTTCCTTGTGCCTCGAGCTTGACTATGTTCTTGTAGCAGTGTCGAGCTATTTGTTACTCTCTTAGCATGCATCCAATGCCATTTGGTGTCAGGAATTTGATGATAAGCATCCTCGTAGATGTGACCATGTCAAGGTCATTCATTGCGGGTCATCCAAGCACCACATTGTAAGTTGGGAGGCAATCTATAATCAAGAAATCTGCCATAATAGCTGCTTGGTAGTCCAAGTCTCGTAGGGTGAGCAGGAGTCTAATTTATCCCACCAGCACTATTCTATCTCCCATGAAGCCGTAGAAGGGCTTGGGGGAAGGATTTAACTGGCTTATGGTCACACCCATCTGGTCGAAACACCCTTCATACATAACATGGATGAAGCTGCTAGTATCAACCATAATCCTCCATACATCGGTGTTCCCAATCTTGGCTCGGATGACCATCGCATCATTGTGAGGAGCGTGAATTCCTTGTGCATCTTCCTCCATAAATGTGATGCTATCTGAGGCTACTTTAGCTTTCTTTACGAGTCTTTAACATTCCACATGACTCGCGAGTAGGACGTGGCCCGCTGCTTGCATATAGTGGTCACGTAACCTATTTGGGGTGCCAATGATATGAGGTCCAACATGGATGGTGAATATGGTCCTCACCGAGGCTACCTCCTTGTGTTATGGGGCTACTGGTGCTGAACCTGTGCCGGTTACTGAGGACGCAGAGGTCTTTGCCTTGAGGGCCTCACCACATAATCTCTCAAGCGACCTCTCTTAATGAAGTCCTCGATGACATCTTTTAGTGCCAGCAGTATGAGGTGTTGTGCCCAACTTTATTGTGGTAAGCACAGAACTTGTTTTGATTTCTTTGCTTGAGGGAACTTTTAGGGGCTTGGGTCTCCTGAAGTCTTTGTTCTCCCTCTCGATTGCAAAGATTCTGTTAAGAGTGCCTGATAAGACAGTGTTACTGTCGTAGTGACCTTAGCATTAAGGTCACTCATTCCTGGCCTTTTTTGCGGCCCAACCTCCAGAGCTGTTCTTCTGGCCTTCTCCATTGTTCTTGCTACCAGCTCGTTTCTTGCTCCAGTTGGAACCACTCGCCTCCTCTTTCCAGTTAGGTTTCTTTAGGCCAAAGGTTTCCTCCCATCAAATCTATTTGGCAGCATGTTCACAGAACTCACCCAAACTCTTCACCAGAGACTTATATATGTCCTCATATAGCTTCCCATCCTTATGAAGACTGGCTGAGATAGCTATAAGAATATTCTTGTCTGACAGGCTCTCGACATTGCTAACCTCGCATTAGAATTGAGTGATGTAGTCTTTGAGCGATTCGTCCTTTTGTTGAAAGACTATTGCTATGTGACACGATGAGGTGAGTTATTTCTTCAGTGCCTTGTACTGGCTAAGGAATCTTGCTTGGCATTCCTCCTAACTACGAATGCTACGGGTTAGGAGACTCCTGAACCATGTTTGAGGTATCTCTCTAAGAGTGGCAAGAAAGACTAAGCATTTCACTAGCGAGCTGGAGGTCTGAAGGTCCATTTGGACATTGAATGTGTCCAAATGGCTATATGGGTCACTATCTCCATTATACAGTGGGATATTTGGGACCTTAAACCTACAAGGAAAGGGTTCTATTTCTATTTCTTTGGTGAATGGCATTCTTTCCTCGTAGGAGTCTTGAATCCTTTGGGCGACAGGTCTTTTTTCTAGTTGCTTCACCCTTTGGAACAGCTCTTCAATCATCGAGTCCTAAGTCATAGACTGATGATTGGTGGTCCATCGGCTCCTATCATCTCGCTAATCGTGAGAATGGTAATCTGAGGTTCTACACCTTTAGCTATGTTCATGGCCAGGCGAGTGGCAGTCTAACCTATGTCCATGGTCGGTCCTATTGGAACTTTCTTCATGGTACAAGCTCTCGCACCGCTAATTATCTTTTTCATCTTTGTGAACTTGGTGAACCTCTAACCTTAGTCGTGAGTTGGACGAGTGGATTAAATCGGTTCACTGACGTTTGACTCTAAAAGGCTCTTCATGTTGAATCTCTAGCTACTGGGGTCCCCCCTCTAGCATAGTGACTCCAACTTGTCTCTGTGCATTCTAAGCTTGTGCCTGGGCCGATGCTCTAACCATATCTACCAACTCCCTCATAGTGTTCTCAAGAGCTTATTGGCATTGGTACTAAGTTTAGGCTCCGTTAACCTCAAAAGTGAGAGGTTGGTGTGGAGTAGGAGGTGCCATGCCAATAACAGTACCTGTTATAGGGGCAGTAGAGTTCCATTGCGGTTGTGCCTGACCTTCAAGTTGGCTAGTGGTAGCATCTATGCTTTTGGTGACTTTTTCTCTGACCATTGCAGGTAAAACAGCTTGCGAAAGATGAAAAGAACGTGGTGGGGACCTTCCTTCTAGCATCACAATTTTGATGACAAAATCCAGTCAATAGGTTTGAGTCCAGTATCACCCCAAACTACAAGTTGAAAATGTGAGCTAATGAAAAGAAAGAGAAAAGAGAGGAGGAAGAATAGCAAACACTAGAAGCTTTTATTGTGGTCCGGCTAAAGCCAATTTGGCCCCTTCGTCTATGGTGGATTGTATTAGCTTTATGTGGTGGTTTCTCTATGTAACTTTATAGTGATACAATATTAGTGCTCTCTCACTACAAAAGTGCTCTCTCACTGTTTCGGCAGAGTGTCAGCATGCAAGTTTCACTATATCTCTTACAATGATTTCCTCCTCCTATTTATAGAAGAGGGGAGGGTTATAAGTATAATTTGGAAAATAATAAAATGATTATCTCCATCGCATTAAGCAATAAATGTTAGGCATCAAATAATAAATGTTGGGCAAATCACTGTCGGACTGTTGGGGGCTGATGTGTCAGTTTTGGAGACTGAACTGTCGGTTGAGAATGTGTGCCTCCAGCTGATGACTAAGCTTCTGTACTTCTACTCAGCTCGCTACCTTAACGACCTAAATTCATCTTGGGTGACCCATTGGCCATAAGAGTCGATCTCACTACTGGATCCATCTAGGGTAAACCTGCTGAAAGATGTTCGGGACGCTATGCTTCGTCCAGCGAGCTAGTGTCCTTATCGAGCCAAGTTCTCGCTTCAACCTTGTCCTGCATCCCAAGTTACGATTAGCCAGTTGATTCTCCTATTGAGCGACCTCAATTGTCGAATAATTTGGGCCCCTACTTGGCTAGGTTTGACTTCTTATTGGGCCTTGGCCAGTTTGTTTTGCATTGTCCAAAAAATACCTATAACAGCCTCTAAAATATTCATAATTTTTTTTATTTTCACAATATTTCTTTTATCTTTTTATAATTTTTAGCTAACCTATATTTTTATACTAAAATGTTATAATAATTAAACAAATGTGATTATTATTGAAATAGTAAAATTATAATTATAATTATATTTATATAATAGTTAAACTAATATAATAACAAATTTATATAATAAATCAAGAACGCATTTCATTAAATGTAAAAAAGTTGAATGATAGATTGTCTTACATATTAATTTAAATCCAGATATCTCAAGTTTTTAAGGTCATAAAATTATCTTTTATATATATATATATATATATATATATATGCATGTGCAAAAAAAAAAACAAAATAATAATTTAAAATGATTGACAACGATTAATGGCATTTTCATATTTGTTGCTCCCTTCTAAAGATTTTCTTGCTTCCATGTGTGAGTTTTGATCTTGAAAAGATTGTGGAGTAACTTAAACATGATTCTATAAAAAGTATAAAAGAATTACATATTAATTTGATATTATATTAAGGTCAAATAAAAAATCACAAATAACTTTTCTCACGCATCCAAGTGATCACAATGAAACATAACTCAATTCAGAACTAACAGAAGTACATAATTTTGGAATTCCCACTGCAATCACACAATAATAGCAATAATAATATTCCTTTGACACACATATAACCCACAACATCAAAGCAAATAAACACCACTCTAATACCAACAAATCAGAAACCTCGGGCCTATATTATAAATTTCATTAAATTGTTGTTTTCCTTCTCCTTGTTTTTTTGGGCCTAGTGTGTAATGTATGAGCAGATTCTCATTCAAATAGCTTGACTTGCTTTTCTGTGATCATGCTACTCTTATCTTTCATGAATGAAGACAGAGGGCTTGATACAAACACCTGGATAGGGCTTGGTTGAAGTGAAGAGAGAAGTCTACAAGTCTGTTTCGCAAAACAAGTCT
>JANHAO010023058.1:0-12006 GCA_026873985.1 Saraca asoca
GATGTTGGGGTGAGAGCGAGAGTGTTTTTGCGTTTAACTGAAGGTGACTGCGCTAGTCATCTTTCTGCATATTGTCTTCTTCTTTCACTCTTACTTCTCACAAAGGAATCCGAACCGCATTAGACTGATTCCACACCAATGTGAAAGGATGTGTATTTCCACGACAAGTACGTGGGAGTAAACTGTAAACTTGAGAATTGGATTAATAATAATAATAATAATAATATTATTATTATTATTGAGTAATAAATATTAATATTATTATTATTAGAGACCTCACTAATAAAAACTAAATTAAAAATAGAGGTTAAGATGACTATTTATTGCTTTGATATTAAATAAAATTGTTCGAACTTGCAACTTTAAAATTGCAAAAACTTTAATTAAAAATATGAGCTATTAGTTAATTTTAGAAGTACAGGGTTTAAATTGCAATTAAGTATTTTCTTTAAGGTAATGCTACGGAATGTATTAAAAAAATTTTCAAGAATATAGAGTTTAATATAAAGTCATAAAGTTTATAAGTTTTCGGTGAAAATTTAAAATCTACATATATTTTACATATAAGAAATTTATAAAAAGTTATAATATATATATATCTCATGCATACAGCTCTTATACATCAAAGAGTAGCCTGTGAAGTTTACATATTGTAATGTCCCTAGATTGTTTGTAGCCTGTGAAGTTTACATATTGTAATGTCCCTAGATTGTTTGTTAGGCCTTTTTATTTTGTGTAAATAGTTCAGCCCATATTGAGCAAAGTTATAAAAAAAAAAAATTTATAATTTAAAATATCAGCTCCTTGCATGAAAATGGTGCGATTTGGGGAGCCCTTTATTGCCTTCAGCTGGCCACCACCACACCTATACACATACAGTGTCCTGGAACCTTTATACAGGACTTCTTTTTCCCCTTCCTTTCTTAGTTGAAGCTGAAACAGAGGACCAAACAATACCAACAATGTTGCCTACTATGCCATCTTTGTCTTGCTTAAATTGCAAAAACCTATCACTCATATTCGATCACAACTACTGTTAGGGCTGGACTTCATCTTCACCAGCGACCAGCACATGAATCAGTAGTTTAGCCTATCTTTACTTGTAACAGTGGGTCATCGCAGTTCAATTAGATGAAGTTGCTCACTATTCAACTCGTTCTAGTTGAGAAGCACAAGTACCTAGCCATTTGAGCTTTTTGCCTTACTTGGGACCTACAAAAATAGGAGGTCCGGTAGTAAGCTTAGACAAATTTGAGTTATTTTCAATGCCACCCACACCTGTTGTACAGCATGGAGTGTAGTAGCTAAAGTGGTCGTCCTGTCCTATTGCAAGACACTCACCTAGACACTTGGTGTTACCCGAAACCGCTAGCCTTCCATTATCGGAGTATGCCTCTCTTCCTCAACAATTACACAAGAGCTAAATCCAGTTGCTTCAACTAGTCCTACCAGCTGTAGTGCTCCCAAACTATGTGATGTTACCCCTTCTTTTGTTAAGAGCCCACATCTGGTTGTGGTTAACAAGCAGTGATGCTTATGCTGTCGGATTTTTGGCTATCATGTTTTGGTCACCTGTCCAATAGGTTCTCTTGGGACTATAAATAAGTGCCCAAGAGTTCTGTAAGTTTTTCCTTTTCACTGGTAGCATTGTTGTCTAAGATCAACCGCAAACCACCATCCTATAGCAGCTTTTGGATGATCAGACCATTAAACTTCCTTAGCTAGCCACCGTAGCATGCTGTACCCAGCAGCAACTCCACCATTTATTACCCTTCAATGGTCGATGGCTTCTTTTTGCCTCCTTCATGCTTAGCTAACAACACACCAAACCTTAATTGGCTGCTGGGTAGAATAGGTATTGTTTCTTTCCAAGATTGATTTTTTTATCTATGTGAAATTATCCTATTTGAAATTTAAATATTAGAAATTGTAATATTTTTGGAACAAAAAAATCCATTATGAGGTTACGTGAACTTGGTAACTAGGGTCTAATAACCTAATTCGAGAAAGTGGTAAATTCGAACAATTTTATTTGAAGTTATCTGGATCTCTTCAAGGTAAGTAGATAATCCTATTCTCTCAGTAAAATCCATTTTACAATATGAAATAATTTTGTTATTTGGAACATTATGATTTTTGAATAATTAGATTTTTGACGTTATCTTATCTTGAAAGTTTAATTGTATGTTGTATATATATGAAAATGATTTGTCATGATTAAATTATGCATTTTATATTGATTTATGTTATTAAAACTAGTGATTTCATTTTATCATATGATGTATAAATATGGAAATGATCTAGCATATTTCTTTATTTTGTAATGATTATTATTTACAAAAGCAATGATTCATATTACCGTGATATGAAAATTTTAATATTTCTGAAGTTTATGCTATTTGGAATGTTTGTCGATATGTTATGATTATTAATATTATGATATGAATAAAATGTCTCTTACTTATGGATAAACCTGGTAGCATAATGTTCTCCAAATGATTACTTGTTTTGAAATCTTGGATCCACTGAAAAATTCCTTGAAAACCCTTAAGTGCACTTATGATTAGAATATTTGTTAAAGAAATAAAGGGGAGAATATTTGAACATATGAATATATGAATATTTGATTGGTGTGTTTGGATTGATTATGACAATGTTTGTTAGGTATGGTTACCTTTAAAAATTATCATTTGGATTCCAATTGTATTTTCGTAAAAGAGCAACTCCAGGATATTTTGCTATTTGAGTATTGGTAAATTTAAAAAAATTTATTGAATCTCTTCTGTGTTTACGTTATGATTAATATTTTTCACAATATCATACTTTATTGCTTATTTTATTTTTACTGAATATTATATTTAATGATTTGATTTTCTTGATGAATTTAAAGTCTTGGAACTTATTTTGAGATTGTGTCTTTGAATTGGTAAGCTTATCTTTACGAATATATTTTAACCTTTGAATTTTGAATATGAATTGCGAACTAAATTTTAGTTTTTTTATGGATTATCTACTCATTGACTTTCTATGAAACTTACCCTATTTTTTTCCATGTTTTTCAGAGCCTAAGGTCACCCCTACCACCCACACTCATCCCATTAGTTTAGGATCTACTCATTGATCAAGTAAATTACCTTTTGCGAAGCCTAAAGGTATATTGATGATGAAAATTTTGATAGTTGGTATAATTGTTATGTCCATATATTTTTATTGGTGGATGTCCAATAGGATATAGACTTATGTTATCTAGGTTGTTGTGATTTTGTTTTATTATACATGATGTATATAGGGCGTGTAGCCCTTATTTGTTATAAAGGTCTTATGCCTAGGTGTCTAGAAAATAGAAAAAATTTTCTTAGATTTTTTTTATAGAATTTAAAATGTAAATATTTGTTTATGCATTAATATAATTTTAATCTTTGGTATGTTAGGTTAAATAGAAAGCATTTTGAATTATTAGAGATGTAAAAGGTTTCCTAACGATGGCCTTTTGTGTCGGTCATGTTTCGTAGATCAAGGTGTGACACGTATGATACCTATATGCACACAATAATTTTCTTTAAGATGATGCTATGTGTCATGTCCCAATCCATGACACATGACTGGTGTAAAAAGTTTCCTAACGGTGACCTTTTATGTCGATCACATCACGTTTCGTAAATCAAGACGTGACACATATAATACTTGCATACACACAATAATTTTCTTTAAGATGTTATGTGTCACATCCCGATCCACAATACATAACCAAAGTAAAAGGTCACTATTAAGAAATTCTCTACAAGCCTAACAATTTAATAACTCGTTTAATGTGACTTTTAAACATCATAGACATAAGCTTTATTAGATTCTAACAAAAATCTGATAGAGTTTCCTCTGTTTTTCGAATCTTGGGCACTAGGCCAGTACAACAATTAAGGCTTACACACTTTATACAAAACCTGTACAACAAAATAAAGACCATAGAAGCAAATAATACAGTGTATACAACCTATTGGGCGACAACTAGATAAAATCACATGCACAACTCAGCTTTATCAATTGCCAAGGTACCACCATTAATTAGCATTTGAGCTACACAAAAAAAGTCTATCTAATCAAAGAGCAAACTTAGGTCCAAAAAAATGTGGGCGGATAGTAGGAGTGGCCTCAGGCTCTGAAAAGTAGGAAAGAAAATGGAGTGAGTTTTACAGAAATTCAATATGCAAATAATCCCTCAAAAACCCAAAATTCTGCTTACAAATTCAAGTTCAAAATTTAGGTAGTAAAACATGCATATACGAAAATATAATCATTAGTTTATAAACATTCCATAAGTCAGAAATTGTAGTTCATCAAGGGAATCAAATTCAATAAATATGTTAATCAACAACTTAAAATTTAAGATGCGAAATATAGTATTTTGAGAAATATTCATCATAAAATAAATTAAAAGAAATCATTTGAGTCTTTCGTAATTTTCAAATAATTAATTATCAAAAAAATTCTAAATTTTTAATTATAATTGGAATTCAAAGGATAATTCCTAAAGGCAGCTCTACCTAACAAATATTAATCATCTTCAAATATATTATTCATCCATCATATATATTTCCCCTTATAACTCCAATAGCTACAATTCTAATCATAACTATACTTGGAGTTTCTCTAAATGAATTTCTGATGGATTAAAATTTCAAAAACGTTCAATCAACAAAAATATTTTATATTACAATATCTATTCAAAGGTAAGAGTTAATTTTAACTGATTCATAAATTGAATGATCTCACAACATTGTTATTTGGTTCAGGTAATATATAGTTAAATAATTTCAAAAATCAATTAAGGCAAAATGATACAGTCACCAATATCTTATGCAGAAGCTGTTATAAAAAGGATAAGTGCATACCAATACGTGATGTTCACATAGATGTGTGTTATATATATATATACACACACACACATGTATGGTTATGATTTCAAAAATCAGAAACTAATAACCTTCTAATCACTTAATAATTTATGATGCTCCAAGTAATAAAAATTTATTACTTTTTTTTATTGAAAGAGGGTTGTAAAAAGAATAGAATTATTTACTCACCATTAAGGGTAACAAGATAACTTTGAGTTGAAATCTTGGCCTACAACTTCCCAAATTAACTTATTCAACTAGTTCACCAAAAACCTAGTAATCACATCATCAACCAACTTATAAAATAAATTTCTAAATTATTATAATATCTTTTTAAATTTCATAAATCAAATCTTAAAACAAAAGAAAGCTAAAGTTGAAAGGCATGGGATCGGGGTTTTAGCTGAAAAAAAAACGGAAGGAAATGAGTTATTTTAAAATAGATCGCAATATTGACTAGAGCTTAGAGTTGAGCGGTCGGAGAGGAGGCAGTTGCCGGCAAGTTGTTGATCGGGAAAAGAAGAGGTCTCTGTGAAGCCAAGCAACAACCACACAACTGAATAGTTGAGGTTGAACGGTGGTGCACGGTGTGAGCTAAGGCAACCCATGATGGTCGGAAAGGACGCCGAAAGCAGAGAAGAACAGAGGTGGCCGAAGGAGTTATCCGGCATTGTTGGAAAAGGAGCAGAAACTAGTCGAGCTTGGAGTGAGACCCGTTGGAGAAAGAAGAAGGATGGTGATGCTGATAGTTTGGGTTGCCGAAAAAAGAAAGGAAGGAGGACAAAGCAGAGCAAAAAGGGATGCTCTATTGCTTTTCGATTCCAGGCGAGACAGAGCTCGATCCAGAGAGCCAACAAGAAGAAGAGGAAGCCGGACCAGAAAATAAGAAGAAGAAGAAGAAGTTTAATGGCGAGCAAAAAGCTACCCAAGAACAAGAAAGAAGAAGGAAAGCACAACAGAGGTTGCAGGAGAGAGAGAGAGCGCACGGAGAACTAGGGAAAAAAGAAGAAAAAGGAAAAAAAAAAAGAAAAAGAAAAAAAGTAAAATTCCACAACATAAATTTAAAATACTTGCCATAATACACATACTTATAATATAATTTTATCAAACTAAACATAAGTTGGACTAAAAATTTATGTACTTTTAAGGTAAAATTTTACAAGTTTACTATTGCGTTAATCTATTTATTAGGGTGTTACACTATGATACATATTTGAAATTTTTTTAATAAAAGTTAAATATCAAAATTATGAGAATTGTAATTTTTATATAAATTATATAATTTTTTTATAAAAAGTAAAAAATGTGTACAAATAGTATATATAAGAAGTATATAAAAATTATAATTCATTCATTTAAAGTTACATAAAAAATTTTACAAATTTTTTTATTTTTATATAAAAAATACAACTATAAGAAAAGAATTTAAAAAGTATGAAGACATTCCAAAAAAGTTACAAAATTATATAAAGATATGATTTTTTTTTCGAGTACATATGGGATCATGATCCCTTTTTTTATGCAGGGTCAAACTTATAAATTTTTGTGATAACTTGTAATTTTGGTATAAAATTTTAATTTTTTTTTTACAAAATCTTATAAAAAAATTTATATGCCTCAAAGTAAAATTTGCATTATAAAAATTTTGATTTATTCTCAATGTAAAAATTTCATAATATCAATGAACAAGAATGTTTCCCATCATTAAAAGTGAAAGTCATTAAGGACCTAGTAAAAAAATTCAATTTTTTTATAATGTGATAATATATGAATAATTTATATTATAAAAATTTCTGTATGCCGGAAGATTATTTAAAAACTTACAATTTTTATATGTAGTTGCTACAAAGGAAATTATAGAATGTACAAAATGTTTTACAAAATAGGCAAAATGTATGTAAAGCATTGGCTAATACATTGACAACGCCATCCACTTTTGACTGCTTCAGCCACAAGCCATTTGACAGCAGTCCTTTCCAGTGATCCTGCACCCCCTCCCCCCAGAAAGTAACAGCAGTTCGCTTTTTCCCACCAAGAACACTGAAAAGGTCAGTCTCAACTACAAATTTGGTGTATCAATTGATTCGCATATTATTTTCATTAAATACAATATTTTATTTTAATTTCCATATATAAATTAAATTGAAAAAGTAACTTTATCAAACTATAAACTAAAAATTTTAATTAATATATAGAGTTTTGATGAAATTACAAATTTATTTTTTTATATTAGAAAATTACAAAGTAACTAATTCATTTATAATATGGAAATATCATAACTGTGATTCACTTATTTTCTTTTTAATTATTTTTAATAAAAATTTTATTAAAATTTTATATGTCAATTATAATTTTTAATCTTTAATTTAAAATAAATTATTAATATAAATTTGATTTGATCTTATTTGTATATTAAAAAATTAAAATAAAATATCAAAATTTGAAGGGATCAAATACAAATAATTTATATATCAGAAAAAATATCATAAATAAGCCAAAAGCTAACCAAGAGAAAGAGGAAGGCAGAAAATTAAATAATAGAAATTTCATTTATTTATTCGTATCTTAATGCTTGAAAAAAAATCAAGGCCCCTCAGATCATATCAAATAAATCTCGACTTTAACCTCTTTTTTGTTGTCAATTTTAGTGAATTTATTACAATATATATATATATATATATATAAATAAAGTTTTCTTGTTAGCTTTGTATGAAAACTGGATGCCCTTCCATGGAAACAGGGGTTATGTTTTGTCAGGTATACGAGTAAATTTGGACTTGTATGTATTCTTAAATTTTGTAAGAAAAAATTATTAAATTGTTTTTTATCTCTTTCACAATTTTTTAAATTACAATGAATATTTTATTAATATAATTGTAATTTTTTTTAATGTTTATTACACACAAATTTTGTATGATGTTGTAATGTGAGAAAAAGAATACAAGGTTACATATATAATTGCATTTCTTATAAAACTTGAACAAAAAAACTTACAAAATATTCAATTACATAATAAAATATTATACTAAAAATATAATCATTGAGAGACTATTGACACTTTTTCTGAAGAGTATTTTGAGATAAAGACCAAATAGGACAAGTAAATATAGGGCTGGCAATGAGTTAAATTGAGCAGAGCTGAGTTTAGTTTAAGCTCCGCTCATTTTAAATTTTCTTAACTCATACCTTAGCTCAAGCTTGATACAAGTTAATTTATTCAGCCTAAGCTCGACTCAACTTTTTAAGTTCAAGTCTATTATAATAATGAAACATTTTATTTACAATTTAACAACTTAAAAAACTTATGAGAATAAATATGTCTAATAACATATCAACATAAAATAAGTAAAAAAAAAAGCCATGCCTACTCTATGGTATGTTACTGACATAGAAAATCATCATTAGAAAACTCTCTACGAGCCTAAAAATGCAATAACCCCTTTGACGTGACACTTGAACCACACAGACATAATTATCAAATACTTTATCAGATTTTCAACAAAAATCTGATAGAGTTTCCTCTGTTTTTCAGACTTTAGGCACTAGCTTAGTACAACAAATGAGGGTTACATACCCTATACACAACTTGTACAAGAAAACAATAACCACAGAAGCCCAGACCATACAGTATATATAATCTATTAGGCAATAGCCAAACAAAATCACATGCACAATTCAACTATACCAACTGCCAAAAACATACCATCGTTATATCTTTAAGCTCCATGAGAAATCAGGTGGAAGAGAATGAATAATAGGAGTGGCCTCAAGCTATAAAAATAGGAAAGAAAATAGAGTGAGTTTCAAAAAAACTCTAGTGAGCAAATAATTCCTTTGAAAAATGAAAATTTAGTTTATAATTCATATTCAGGATTAAAATAGTGAGACATACATATGCGAAGATATAATCATCAATTTATAAATATTCTAAGAATTAGAAATTTTAGTTCATCAAAGAAATCAAGTTTAATAAATGTAATAATCAACAATTTAAAATATGAGGCAAAGTATGACATTTTGAAAAATACTCATTATAATATAAACTAAAAGAAATCATTAAAGTATTTTGTAATTTTCAAATAATCAAGTATTAAAAAAGTTCTAAATTTTTAAATATAATTGAAATTTAAAAGGTAATTCCTAAAGGCAACCCTACCTAACATATATCAGTTATCATCATACATTTTATGTTTCTATAAGATATACTCCCTTTATTACTCTGGCAAATGTAATTCTAGTCATAAGTGCACTTAAGGTTTTTTAAAGGAATTTCCAATGGATTCAAGTACCAAAAATGTTCAATCAATAAAATATGTTATATTACAATATGTATTCAGAAATAAAAAGCAAATTCCAACCAATTCATTAAATGATTTGATGACATTGTCATTCATTTCATGTAGAGTATAGTTCAATAATTTTAGAAATCCAATATAGTAAGATAATACAGTCACTAGTTCTATAAACAATAAATAATATAAAAAGAATAGGTACATTATAGTGCTTCATATTCATATATATATATATATATATAACATATAGTTATGATTTCAAAACAAGCTAACAACAATATTCTAGTACTTAAAAATTTGTGATGTTCCTAGTAACAAAAATTATTATTATTTTTTTGTAAAAAGAGATTTATAAAAGAGTAAAATTATCCACTCACATCAATGATTCTTTTTCTTGAGGATGAGCTTCAACAAAATGTTACTTTTCTAACTTTTGCCAAAACGAACAACCTACCAAAAAAATTAGCATCAAAGATCGATCCCAAAGTCCTCCTTAAATTTTAAATACTGAAAATTGTAAACTCTCTCCTAACCCACTCTTAAGATCACTTATTATACCTATTTAATGATCCACTAGTTCTATTTTATTTTTATTTTGCATTCCAACAATAAGGTCGAATCAAGAAGCAAGCATACAATTTAGCAACTTCCTATCAGACAGTTATGAAAAATTACTATTTTTAACAGCCCAAAGAAGTAACATTCCAAAAATCACAAACCCCACTTAAACAATCACTCCTACTTAATTTCTTTCTTTATCTAATCCAGCATTTTCAGTAGGTAAAGACAAGGATTTACTTATCGGTCGAATGATTGAATGGCATAGTGGCTGCTGGCGATCAGAACAGTCGCAACACCACACCCAGAATAGAGGAGTTAGTCCAGCACAAATAGGGTGATGTCACTTCTATTAGCAATATTGGCTAGCACATGATGTGGCTTGATGTAGTTGAATGCCGATGGACCAGAAAGTTCCTAACATGAGCTACTGCAAAGGTTGATCAGAGATGGAGCAGAGGTGACAGAATAGACTGAAGAGGAAGGAGGATCAAGAGTAGATCGGATGAGGAAGCAACAACCTGGAGCGATGAACCAATGGCAGGAGCTGATTAAAGAGGATGACGCAGATCAATAGCAACTTGAGCTTGAAAAGTAGAGACAAACCAAGATAGAACTGAGCACAATCGGGGAGGATAGGAGGAATAAAGAAAAGAAGAAGGAGAAGCTAAATGGCAGTAGAGAGCAGCCAGAAAAGAAGAAAAAAAAGCAAAGCCAAAGCAAAGAGCTCTATTTTTGGGCACAAAAAAAAGGAAAAAAGAAAAAAAGAAAAAAGAAAAATAAAGGAAAAAGGGAAACATTGTGTTTTGGCCACAACATAAATTTAAAACACTCACTACAATACATATACTTATAATATATTTTTATCAAGCCATACAGAAGTAAAAATTATATACTTTTAAAACAAAATTTTACAAGTTTACTATTGGTTTAATTTATTTACCAGAGTGTTACAAAAAAATAGGGGAAAATACACTATAGCCCCCTAAACTATGCTTCTAAATCAATTTACCCCCATAAACTTTAAAACCTGATATTATATCCCCCTAAAGTTTTGACTTAAATAATTTCATCATCTCTATTGTTATTTTTTATGGAAATTTATATTACCCAAATCATATTATCTTTTACAACTAAATAAATTAAGGACTTAAGAATAAAATGGAGTTTATGATCTCTCACACAAAAAGCACTTTAGGTGTTGTAGAAGGAGTTCAAACTATATGTTAGTGTCGATGAGGAAACCTAGATTTGTTAACAACAGATGCAGTTCTACCATTAGTATAATGTAATAATTTAGAGTCACAAGATCATAGTTTAGACCCATCACTTGGACATAAAAAGGAAAATCAAGTAAGTTTTTAATAATCATACTTAACCATTATTGGAAGAATAACTTAACTTTATATTTAAAAAAGGTGCTTCAAGATAGCTTTAATGAAGACTATGCAACAAATCAAATTCTTGATCCTGTCCCAACATAGTGTAATTCTTAGTGTCTGGCATGTACCTTTGCATGAAAATGATATCAACATAAAGGCATACCTCTATCTTATCTTAATCCTAGAACCATTGGTAGAAGGAGAAACACTTATGACAAAAAGAATAACTAAAACAAGGTAAAAGCTATAGGAAAGTTATCCTTTTGAGGTTGGACTTTACCATATCTTGAAATGAATATTGAGATTTCTACTGATAATAAACTAAGTCAACTTATAAGGAAGTTCCTTAGTTTTTAATCATCCATGATATCCTCAATAAATCTAGGTTTCCTTATTGACACTGGTGTATGATTTGAACTCCTCTTGCAATAGCTGAAGAGTTTTTAAGATGAGATATCATAAACTCTATTTTATCTCTTAAATCCTTAATTTATTCAGTTGTAAAAGATAATATGATTTAAGTAAAATAAATTTCTATAAAAAATAATAATAGAGATGACAGAATCAATTTAGTAACAACTTCAAGGGGGTAGTGTTGGGTTTTAAAGTTAAAGGAGTAAATTAATTTAGAAGCATGGTTCAAGAAGGTATACTATATTTTTTCCAAAAAAATATGAATAACAAAAGATAGTACTGTAATATTATTACTCATCATAAGAATACTTAATGTAGAATTAACAATAATTTGTTCCAATATATAAAGTTATATTATGACCAAAACCACACTTATAAAAAATATCTTGGGTTTCCACAACGCAGGTATTGTCCGCTCTGGAGGTATGATTGCAAGGGCCCAAGGCCCCCGGGGGACGAACCCCACCC
>JANHAO010023059.1:0-12005 GCA_026873985.1 Saraca asoca
TACTCTGCGACTGCAAGAACTTCTGTATAGGAAAGTTCATCGCGTAAGCAAATAGCTGCGGAATCATCCAAATAGCGAATATTCCAGCCGCCTGCGATATTGCCGTGGTTTGTCCGATCAGTTTCAGAAGTCGCTCCGCAAAAATGTAGAGAAGACTCAAAACAAAAGCCGTTGTTATGAGAATCACCCACGACCTTTGCATGTATATTCCTAACATATCTAACTGCCCAGCTCCGACGGCTTGCCCACATAGCGTTTCCAAGGCGCTTCCCATTCCCCACTGAATATCCAATATCAAATAAATAAAATCAACCATCTGAGTTTGTATAATATAATACATCATGTTTCTGAGTTACCGTTGTGGTTGGCACTGCCGTAATTGCAATTACGAAAAAATGCGAACAAATGATATTGATGCACTGTAAAGTTATTATAAATTATATTGATGCACAATAAAGGTATTATAAAATTGTGATTGCAATTAACACTTCAACCGCATAATGTTAAAGTTACAATTTAAAGCTATGGTATAAATCGATAAAGTTTACCATGATGCCCAAGCAGAAGCCGGCGATGACGGAGTTCTCGACGGACACGGCGGCGAGGTCGATGGTGCCTACATGGCCGGCGAACACCTGAGTGATGGCGCCGAGGGAGTATTGGGAAAGGGAAGTGAAGATGGCGGGACCAGCCAGGTACCAGAGCTTTTTGGATTCTCTCAAGAACTCTCTGGCGAAATCTTTGGGGCCGGTGATAGGAGGTATGTCCGCAGCGGCGGCACTGAAAATGGCGGTGTCTTGGTGGGTTGGTTCTGGTTGGTCTGTGGAAGTGAGAAGTGGTTGGCTGTGTTCAGTAGTGGTGACCTCCATTAATAGATGAGAGATGTCTGAGAAGGATTGGAAGGAAGGAATGAGTGGAACTTGGAAGATTGGCTATGGAAGAAACATGTATTTATTGACTATTTTCTCAATAACGAAGGTCTCAATCTCACCTAGAAGCTCTCACTTAACCTCACTCATTCCAGTTTGTGTAAGTGAATGTGTCCACATGCATTGTTAGAAATATTTTTAATTCCGTTTTAATACTGGATTTTCACTACTATTACTTATGATTATCTTTGACGAATCACAAAACTATCTCTTTGATTCTTCGCAGGGTGTCACTTTGATACAGCTTCATGAAAAACGCTTGATACATCATACTGCATGTGAGGTCATTGTTTTCCGTTCATGACATGATTAGCATCAACTTGTAATTTTTTTTTTTTTATAAAAGATAAAATTTTACATAAAAATTGAGATAATTTTTTTAATAAAAATTACAAGATTTTAAACACATGTTACAATAATCAACATCTATTGCAATTAATTAGAAGTTGTATCTTTCTAAAATGATAATTGCCATAAGTTGTAAGGTTTTATCACAAAAGTTACAACTTCCACAAAAAAAAACTAATATTGAACATAATAGTAACTTTTTTTTTCTGAAAAATTATGAGGTTCTGTACAAAAATAATTAATTAACTTTGTTGCAACTTCTTCTAAAATGTTGTAGGTTTCTTTATAAAAATTGTAACAAAGGGCGTAAACAATTACTAAACTGTTGACTGGCAACTTTTTAACTTATGTTACAAAATTTCATATGAAAATTATAACAATAAATTTTTTTTAGCTTTGCTCTGAGTGATTAATAGTGTAACATTTTTTTTATAAAGGTGGTGAAAAAAGTCTATAAATATTGTAACTCTCACCTTGCAACTATTTAAAAAAAAATTAGTAGATTTATTGACGGTAAAAAGATAGTTAGGTATTCAGGGGCGGACACAGGATTTCTGGGCAGTGGAGGTTGGCTCGGTTGAATCTGTTCTTCAAAATAGAAAAATTATAAAAATGAAAAAATTTATAATTTGACTCCTAAGTTTTCTATTTCCTTTTATTATGGTCCATTTTTAAAGAATCTTTTCAATTTAATCCCTGTTGAATTTTTAATTTAGTCTTTCTATCATTTTTTTTTTTTAGTATTACAATATAGTTTTAAAAAAATTGAGTGGGAGCTGAGCACTCACTAGGCCTAACATGGGTCCGCCAATGCAGATATTACTCAATCTAATAAATATTTTACTCAAGGGATCTGATACAAACGAGATTCATATTTTAGCAATTCAAATTCGGATCTAAATCATAAGACCCAATGGATATTAGATCCAATTGAATATCTGATAATTCTATTTCTTCTCTTTCAACCTTTCGCATCAAAACTGACAATTCAAAGTTTTGACAAGTAGGACATTCTCAAGTCAAAGAACCTATGATCTACAGCAAAACCTATGAATGTTCCTAAAATAGCTCTTTTCTGACTGTATCTCTCTCCCATGTTGATATTTGTGACCAAATTAAGAGCTTGTGACAATAGTAAACTCAATAATTATAATCAATTTTATTTTTAGTTTGGTTTAATTTTTTTTTAAAAGTATTTGATTTCAATTTTTGATTTTGTTTTATCAATTTTGAATCATCAAACTTTAACAAAAAAAGTATGTAATTTCTCAAAACATAGTATTGAAACGTTAAAGTATCTGAGATGATGATGCAGAACCGGCTATACAGGGAAAGAGATAACAGATGGACCCTTTGATATTAACTGGCAGTTCTATAATTCTCAGCAATTTATTTTTCAGTAGTGCATACTTAAATATCTTGATTAAAGAGAGTTCTATATGGGGGTATTAAAATGTTATATGTCTGACAATTAACACAAATCAATAGATAATATGCTGATTAATGTGGCTCTTATACCAAATTGAGCATCTTACTGATTACTACCGTGCATGTGATACTTGGCCCAAAGAAAAAAATATATGCATACGTTTTTCTCCCAAATAAACAAAGATTTATTATATTATCAAAATATAAAATAATATATATAAAGATTCTTAACTGTAATCTAATAATAATTTTTTAGCATTATCCCTGTATGTAGTTAGAACAAATAATAAAAATTGCAGGAGAGTTTAAAATTATTTTTTTATTCAAATAGTAAATATTTTTTTAGACTCCAATGGTTAATTATCAATTATATTCCATCGATATCATCAATTCAACTACTTCCCATTTATTTACATAACATATGTGTGGTCATAATGAAAAAAGTTATCTATTTGAAATTAAAAATTCAGCGTACTTATATTAAAAACAAAAACAAAAACCATCAGTCAGTCAAAAAGTGACTTTAAAATTGAATTACCCGTTCTAATTAAATCGAAGCGAGGTTAAAGTCTTATTATTCGCCTCTATATGAGTGAGAGTCGCGTGGGACGCGGTATGATTTGCAGTGAATAGAGACAAGGACTGAGTTTTTCGGTCTTAGAAACGTGCAACGAAAAAGGACGACTTACAGAATATTGGGTAGGGACTTCTCCAATTTATTAAAGAAATTTGTATTTAAATTTGAACAAATATATATAATTCCTTACATTAATAGTATAAATGTTTTGTGTAAAAAATTATGAGTTTCATTTGTAAAGGAATCGCAACTTAGGAATTGACAACTTCAATTTAAAAATAAATAAATAAATAGAGGGACTTGTATGTGTCTAAGAAAGTTAGATTTACCTTTTAACTATGGAAAAAGATAAGAAAAATGAATATAGATACCTTCAATTTTTTTTAAAAAAATATTAAGAATATAAATTTTAAAAAATATAAATATAAATTTTTTTTTGTATTATAATGATAAATTTCAATAAAAAACTATAAGTCTTGTAATAAAAAATTGTTTTTACTTTTTCAAAATAAAAAAAAAATTGAAGGAATTGTGAACGAGCAAAAATGAAGTTAAAGGCAGTCGATTTTTCTGAAGGCCGGAAACAGGCGTCATCACTGAGCTCATCCTTCTGTCTTGTTTGTCATCAACTGCTGCCACCGTTTGGACTTCTATGACATTTAAAAGGCCCCCCTCTTTTTCTTTTTTTTTCTCTTTTCCCTTCTTTCTCTCTTTCTCTTAACTTTGATATGCATAACTTGTATTTTTAATAATATAATAATATCTAATATTATTTTTAATTTTTTAATATTTTAAATTTAAATTCAAAATATTATATATATTAAATAATTTGTCATTCCTTCTATTGTAGAAAAAAAAAGAGATAAACATAATATTTTTTTAATTAAAATATACTAAACCTTTTTACTTTGAATCATGTATATATAATCTTTTTCCTTTGAAAATATGCATTTAATCCCTTATTTTCAGTCATATGCATATAACTCATTAACTTTTAAAAACGTATATTTAACCCCTTTGTACTTTAACTAATGTATATTTTATTTACTTTTATCTATTTTTCATTTATAAAATCTAGGAGTTTAATACATTTTAACTTAACAAAAAATATATCATAAAAAAGTGAAACACATACATAATATTTTTCATCTGAAGTATAGGGGTTTGATGTATTTTATATAAATATATTATTTTATTATAAATATTTTTAACTAAATTACTTCTTTTTATATAAAATCAATATGTTTATAATTTATAAAATTAAAATAATTTAAAATTTATTAAATTGTATATTGACGATAATAATATTTTCATTATAAATATATAAATTTAAATAAAATTAAAATAATATGCATCAAATCATAGGTTTATAGGTAAAAATATATAGATATAAATGAAGTGCACAAAACTTATAATATAAAAGAGTTTGGTATACTTTTTTAAAAGTTAGGAGTTTATAAGTATATGAATCAAAATACAAGAGAATTTAGTGCATTTTAGTTATATTTTTGCTAAACCTATTACACATAAAAAAAATTCTGAATCCCACTATATATAAAATTTTGTATTTATCTCTCTTTAATACGAATAATCATAAAAATATATATATATAAGCCGCGGAGGTGACCTCTACAAAAATATAAGGCTAACTAAAATGAAGCGGAGATCGTAGTAGGACTACAAATAACTTTTATTAATGAAAGATAACTTATAATTTGATAAGGACTCTGATATTTTTGAGAATGCTTGCAAAGAAGTTGACAGCTTTGTGAATGAAAATGTGCCTTTTAACTGGGAGGGGGAACATTTATAGGAAATTTTTACTATTATTTGATACCATAGTTTGATGGAAATAAGGAATCTGCACTATTTACTACAGTGGCTGGTGGGAAATTAGAATTTGCTTTATCTTACATCAATAGATTTAAATATTTGTCGAGTACTAGAGGCTGATTTGTTTGAACATGATAATAGTGAATTTGAATTTAATTTGGTTGAAATTTCATGTGCATCTGTCGATAATGAATTTATATCTAATTTAGCTGGAATTTGATCTACATTTCATTTGGTCAATGTACTGACTTTGGATTTTCTCATCTAAATTTATATTACTTTTGATCCTCTGCTAAGTCTATCCCAAAGCAATCATCCTCATTTAATTGGGCAAAATCTTCCTTTTGTTTTTCTGGACTAGTTGAACTAGAAGAACTAGATTTTGCTAGCCGGCTTTTGAGTTGAAAGAGAAATTGTTGGAGTTTCTCCACATAGTCCTCTTTAGTTAATATTACTGCCAGAGTAGCTGCAATAGTGGATTTGTCTTAAAGAAACTGGCTTGACCCTACTTTTATATTTTTATGAAAATGAGGGTTTTTCTCAAACCATTTCAAAATTTGGTATTGATGTGCCTTGTGAGCTTGATTATAAGACACTTAACATTTGACAAAACCAGTCCTATAAAGAACTAGTAAATTCATGAATTGATTTTCCTTGAAGTATTGATATTTCCAAAAATAAACCTTGTTGTATACAAAAATTGACCTCGTAAGGACGAGTCTCCGGGTACAAGAAAGATCAAATCTCGCAGAGCGCGACAACAGCGAAGTAATTCTGAGCGCCAAACCCTGCCTCGCTCATCGCAATCCAGCAATGCTACGAAGTACATTCCGTGAAGGACGGTCCATCAAGGAAGCCATAAGACCAAAACCATCGAGTGATCAGTCACTCCACTCAAGATGGCCTTCTCGCTACAGCGAGGCCCAACTCGCTACAGCGGAACGCGCGACTCCTCTAAATCAGAATCTCCTTATTCAGGACATCGGGCAGCAAACACAAGTCCACCGCCAACCTAGGGGGACCATTCAGCAGCCTACTTTCTGTAACAGTCAGATTGTAGCCCTTTTTTGTTGTCTTTTCTCATTTATTAATTGATATAAAACAACTGTAGCTTGTAATTAATACATATAATCCTCTCTTTCTTCTATAAATAGGATGATATTGTTAGAAAAGGGAGAGGCGAATCTTTGTAAGTAGAAACTCTGCAAACCACTTTATATCAATAAAAATCTCCGCCATGGACGTAGAGTCCGGTGCCGTCCGGATTTGGCCAAATCACATTAAACCGATTGTTTTCTCCCTCCTCCATCCTCTCAATCCTCTGTCTTTTGAGCTTCAGGAGCAATATCGGTTCCCAAACTCCTCCTCGTTGACTAAAGTTTGGATCATCTATACAAATCGAATTTCACTGTCAACAAACCTAAGGTAAACCAATTTTTTAATAGAATTAGACTAAGATAGGGAAATTCCCATAATTTAGTCAAAACAAGATTGGAATACTTCCCATCCTTCCTTAACATTTTCTGGAAGTATTTCTGGAACAAGACTGAAAATATCCCACTAAGTGAAAAATCAATTTGGAAATTTATACTTGGTATCTGGTTGAAAAAGAATAACCAAGTATGATTATGATTTTGATTATGAAAATATAGAGTATAATACCAGACTTGAATATAGTCCCAATATATATACTATATTGGTTCGTAGGCTGTGGAAAATTTTTTGCCTACAGAAGGATTTTGACCCCAATCAGAGATTGATAAATTTTTCTCAATTTAAAATGTCAAATGAGATATGAAATCTAGTTCATCTTTTCTGATCTTGTGATTAATCACTATTGATTTAGTGTCAGTTAAGATGAACTCATAAAATTCTCTTATTTTCAAAAGATTTGTTGGCAAATAATGCCAATTTTTTGGGAAAAATTTGGTTATGGAAATCTTGAGATTTTCATGCGATATTTTAGGCTCCATTTGAAGAATCTTTTCTTTTCTTGATTTGGGAAAGTATTTGGCCTGTGTTTTGATAAGCTTGGGATCAATATTGATTAAGGATTTGGAAGATGATCCAATTGTGGTCATCAATTTGGATTTCTGGGCTATTATTTGGTTTAATTTGGATTTAATGATAAGGAGGGGTTTATCCTCATCACTTCCTTCCTCTATAATGTCTGCCCAAGATTTCTTGGTAGGTAAAGCTAGAGGGTTTTGAATCTGTTCCACAATTGCTTGTAAGGTTTCTATTAGTAGATCCATTTCTAGTGGGAAAATTGGAAGTGAGAAGATTTGGGTGGAAGCAATAACCTACTTTCCTTTATCTTTGGATTTAAATGTCAATGGGGCATTTGTTTTTGAAGAAAAATCTAAAGGTGGACTTTGGATTTTCTTAGAGTTTAGAGGTAGACTCTTATTTTTATCTCTTTCCTTTCTCGGCATTTCCCTACAGAAATTCACGATGAGAAAATCAGGCAAAGAATTTGATGATCCTTTAATATATTTACTTTGAAAATAAAAAAAAAAAAGACAATATAATCTGCCATCTAGCAAAGATTTGTTTAGATGCTAAATTCTTGACATTTTTTTTGTAAAACATCTTTAGCAGATCTGCAGTCTACCCTTATTTTGAAATGCTGATTCAATAAATCAGACTAAAATTTTTTAATGCATAAAACTATTGACAAGATTTCCTTTTTAACAATTAAATAATTTTGTTGAGTAGGATTCTAATGTTTAGAAGTATAAGCTACCACACATTCCCTACCATTTTAAACTTGTTTTAGGATACCACCATATCTTAGATCAGATGCATCAGTCTCTACAATTTTAAGGGCTAATGGATCATTGAAATGTAAACAAGGCAAACTCTTAGCCTGAAGTTTGACTTGTTTAACAATATTTGCATGCAAATCCGTCCATAGAGGCAGAGATTTTTTTCAACCTATTATGAAAAGGTTGAATAGTATTTGATAAATTTGGGAAGAAATATGAGACATAATTTAGACATCTTAAAAATCTTTGAAGTTGATTTTTATCAATAATTTGATCAGAAAATTTGTTAGCAAACTGAATTGCTCTTTCAATTGGGGTAATGGTTCCTTGAAAGATATAATGACCAAGAAACCTAATTTTTGTTTGAAAAAGAGAAATATTTTTTGCTGAAATTGCTAAACCATTTTTCTGGGTGGTTTCCAGGAAAATGTTTAGATGTTTAAAATGTTGATTTATGTTTTGGGAAAAATTCAGAACATCATCAATGTAAACAATTATAAAATTTGTATAAGGATTATAGATATCATTCATAATCCTTTGGAATTCTGAGGGAGTTCTTTTAATCCAAATGGTATTACATTCCATTCGTATTGACTAAATGGGACTGTGATTGCTATTTTATATTTGTCTTCAGGTTTGATTTGAATTTATCAAAATCCAGATTTCATGTCAAATTTGGAAAAGATTTTTGTAGAATGCAATTGATTTAGCAAATTCTTTTTATTTGCAATTGGATATCTAATCCATTGAAGGGCTTCGTTTAGAGGTTTGTAATTGATTACTAATCTCAGAGTTCCTCGTTCAATTTCTGCATTTTTATTGACATAAAAAGTAAAACATGACTAAAGACTTTTGAACTTCCTAATAATCCCCTTAGTTAAGAGATCATTTATTTTTTTGTTGCAATAGTCCAGAAGTTCTTGGTTCATTTAAATTGGTCGAGCTTTCATAGGAATTTATTTTTCTGAAAAATCTTTTTCATATGGTAGATCCACCATATGTTATCTTCTTTTCCATAAAGCATTTGGTAAATCAGAACAAATTTGATTTTGGATTTTATTTTTCAAATCCTTTATTTTATTTTTAACAACTGGAGTTTCCAATTACTATTCTATCTTTTTGAAGCTTATTTCTTCAGAAAGATAGTTTAGTTGGTTAATTTTATTCTCAACCAAATTAAGGTTTTTAAAAACAGGTTTCTTGAGGAATTTGAAGACTTTTTTTTGTCCTAGTTTTTCTATCTCTATTCCTTCAGTAGTTACTGAGAAAGGTAATACCTGTTGAATGAATGGAGAACCTAGGATTATTTTATTGGTCATATCTTTAACTAGCAGAAAATCTGTTTTGAAATCATGAAAATCATTTTTTAAAATGACATTTGAAAGTTTAAATTGAATTAGGAGCTTAGTGCCATTGGTAGATCTAAGTCCTTCTTTTGTTTTCTCAAAATATTTAGTAGGCACTAGTCCTTCTTAGATACAATTGAGATCAGCACCTATGTCAAATAAGGCAACTATCTTGATTATATACTCATTTTTAACAATGGGTTCTATTAAGACATACCATTTTTGAATTTTAACAATGGAAGTGAGTCTGAACATATTTTTATCATGAATATCTTCATTTTCATTCCTAATTTTATTTTTGTTTCTGAAATCAAAAAACATTTGATGAAAATAATTTTGTTAGGCTTTTAAAACCTTTATTTCTCCCTTGAGAAGATTTACCTCAGATTATAAATCTTGTAAGGTAACAAGTTTACCTTTTTGTGAGTTAAATCTTTCTAAAACATTTTTAAAATTGTAATTGTTCAAAACTGGTGGTTTTGAAGAGGTTGGTTTTTCAAGAGTCTTTTTGAACTCTTGTAAATAATTTTTCTTTTCATCATCATCTAGTAATTTACAAATAACATCAAAAAGAAGTTCTTGTTCTGCAGAAAGAACATTTAAAAAATTCTAGTTTTTAGATGATTTTGATTCTTCAGATTTTGAAGAATAGCAATCATTTTCTTGGATTTAGTTAGTCTCTTGAATTTGTTCTTCATCTTCATGAGAGGATTCTTCTTAAGATGATTCAGCAAGTAAATTATTGATTTGATTGAGCATTTGTTCATCAAGTTTAAGGTTCCTAATCCTTTTATTTAATTTGTAATATTTGGCTATATGTCCTGGTTTGTTGCATCTAAGACAAATAGGTCTTGTATCTATATTTGGTGGAGGAGTGTACCTAGGTCTTCTCTTAAAAGTTCTACCTGTGGTTTTACTCCTACAGATCTATGTTTTGATTTGGATTCTGCCTGTTTTTCCCTATGCTTGTGCTTAGGTTTGTAGGTTTGTAGATTCATTTGAATCTTTTATTTTGAATGGAGAGGCTATTGCAGGATTTCCAATGTCTCTTGTTTCTATAACAAAAGATCTAGGAGGTGGAAGTTCTAATTCTATCTTCTCACCTTTTGAAATTGTCCAAGTTTGGGTTGTCTTAGTGGTAACACTAACTGATTCCCCAAATGGATAATCTATTTCTGGCTTTCTCTGAGCATATACTTTGAACCAATCGAAGAAAGGAACATTAGTTTTGAATTCCTCCATGAAATTCATCCATTTGTCATGTATTTGTTTTTTCTTGATTCCTTGAAAAATTTTTAAGAACCAAGTTCTTTTGAGGATATGTTCCTCTGAATAGAAGTCTTCTATTAAAACTTCTTTATTTACTTAAAAGGGTTTATTCCTAGTTTTTAAAGGTTGCCTTATCATAGAAACTCTAGGTCTTTGGTGTAATTTAGAGTTTGAGGTGGAGAGACTAAACTAGACTCAACATCATCCTCTATTTTACCTTTTCCCTTGGAATTTGTTTTGGTATAGTCGTATAGATAGGTTTTGGGATTCTAGAGGTATTTTCTAATCCTCTAAGATTTACTGCTAAAAAGGTCCTTCTTAGGCTTCTCAAGTCCATAGACATTATTGAATTTGTGGTAGTTGAATATCTAGAGGCATTTAAAGTTTCCTTTTGAGAAACTTCAGATTCCGGTGAAGTAGAGGTACCATCATCCTCCATTTCAGTTATTCTAGGGTTTCCTAGTTTAATTCTACTTCTATCAAAGTAGAAATCTACCTATCCTAAATTATGCTAAGTAATTCTAGATAGCTGGGAATTTTGATTTGTTGGTGGTCCTATTTTCTGAAAAGACCAATTTGAGGGGATAGATAATTTATTCCAGGGTATCTTCAAGGGTACCTAAACATTTGTCTTACTATAATCAGTTAACCAAAAAGCTATGTATCCCTTATCCAAAAGGGCTTTCAATATTCTTAAATATAACGAGTTGTACAATTTATACTTGATCCTATAAGTTATGACTACAGGTATAGATTTAGAAACCATATTGTATCCAAATAATTTGGTATTTAAGACTAATATTTTATGCCTATGATTCTATCTTAGGCAAATGGATATATCAAGGAAACAGTTTAAATGTATCAGCCCTTGCGATACATTCGTTTCTTCAGCTTCTAATAAGGAGTGATCAAAATTTAAATGCTTAACGTCTCTAAGGCATATTAGAATGGCAGTATCTAAGCTTAACCTAGTCATAGGTCTAGCAGCTACTTGAATACAACCATAGAGTTCATTTTTGCAAGATCTTTCCAAGTAAGAATATCAAATTCTTCCTAGGAAGGATCAATATTTAAGAATTTTTCAACAGTCTTTATAACATAAGTAGATATATTAAAAAATCCTATATTTGATTTGTAAAGGTCATTATTTTGAATCCTAAGCATTTCCCAGTTATTAATTTGTTGGTTTATATCTTTGAAATCAATTTGCTCTTTGAAAACATATTTGGAGTCTTCCTGAATTTAATTTTGGAAGAACTATTTGAAGAAGATCCTGAAAAGGAAAACTTTGAAGAAAGAAATCTAAACATATTTGCAGAAAATGAATAGTAGATACCACAGTAGAAAATAGCAACAGTCAAATGCAGATAACCAAATATAAACTTTTTCCTTTTAGGCCAGATATTATTACCAAGTGTACTATAAAGATAATATTATGAACCTGAAATTATTATTGCTAAGTGAATTAGATACTAAGATTTCAACATGAATCTCTTTCTCTGGACAT
>JANHAO010023060.1:0-12018 GCA_026873985.1 Saraca asoca
TCAACCCATCCTAATCTGTCTGATCAATTTCAATCATGGATAAAGGTACGCTTCCGATTATTCTATTTTTCTTTTCTCATAGATTCAATGTGAATATTGAGAATATGATTTAGGATTTAATTAAGATGTGATAATTTTGTGCATATTACATTTATGATTTAATCAAATCCAACAATATGAGCCACCAACACATGGTTTCATAAAATCATACAATTTTCTAGATTTAAGTAAAGCAAGTTTCACCTGAAGAAAATTTAGCTTAACATGTTCTATTTGATACAGGTAAGAGAAAATCCCTGACTCGATATTCTTAAAAAAATAGAAAAATCAAAATCTAAGTAAAGATGATATGCATCAATCCCTCTTCTTATGCCAATGATGTTATCACGTTTGAAGTAATCAAAGTTGCATCTTTTTTTTTTTTTTTTTTTATTTGAAGTAATCACACATTATTATTAATAGGAATAAAACTGTCCATTTTATTTCTTGAATTTCACATTAATAGGAATAGAACTGTCCATTGTCATAAACCATAAAATATTACTTATAGACGTAATGTTGTTTATTATTGAAATTTTATTTTGTAACGACTTTATTTCTACATTTATTCGCAATTGTGCTAATTACAAATTACTTTACAATTTCAAACCATGAAGAACTTAGGCAAGACTTTAGAATCCAGTTTCGTGACAATGACATTGGATAAAATTGCATAAAAAGACGGATATAATAAGAAAAAAGATTGCAATATATATGGTTGTTCAAGTAAATGAAAGCAGATATTGCAGCTGAATTTTTTATCCAAATAGGTTTTTTTTTTTTTTTTGTTTTAATCCTTGCCGCAGCAACAAAAGAAGTATAATGTGCAGCTTGAAAAGCTTCGGAGTGGGGACTGGATATAGACACGATTATACATGACTTTCTTTTCTTTATATGTATGAATGAATATGCTTGCATGTTAAAGTGGCTTCGAATAATATTTATATTGTATGTTTTCGAGTTGGGGTTTAGAAAGAGAGTACAAAACTGAGCAAGGGGCAGTGGAGGCAAACCCCCCCCCCCCAAAACTTGAAACATTTAAGAATAGATTTAGCTCATGTCATTTTTCTGTCATGTTAGAGTGAGACAAACACAATTTTTTATAAATTCTATTGCATATAAAAAAGAGATTTTGAATCCTATCGCATATAAAAATTCTATGTTTATCTCTTTTCAATGTGACAGGAACATAATAAAAGAGAAAATGAGGCAAACACAATTTTTGGTGGCTTCCATTGCACATAAAAAGTAGATTCTAGATCCCACTATATATAAAAATTCTATGTCAATTTCTCTTTGATATGGCAGAAATATAACAAAAGAGAAAATGAGAGAAAATCCAAATTCTTTAAAAACTTAGGCAACTCTTCAGAATTCAAATAACTATATAACGTCACTTATACGATTGCTCTAATAATTAGAATGTTTGGCACAAGGAAAATTTCAAGGATTTTTAACACTTTGTGCTTGTTTACGTATATATGGATCAAGTGAAAGTATATATATAATGGTTGAACAAATTATCATAACAACTTTTTTCCTTTTTTGGCTGAAATTTATGGATAACTCTGCATGCAGTAGAACAATGCTGATGCAAATACATAGAACTTTTTGCTTAAGTAATGTGGCTTGATCCTTTATCTCTCGTGTTATTTCTGGAAACTGAAATACTATATATGTATAAATGAATTAAGCTAAGCCGTATTCCATTGCTAATGTATAAATAATTCAGAGACTATATATGTAATCATCTATTATCTTGATAGCTTATTACATTAATAGTTGGATCTGTTTTTATATATATATATATATATATATATATATCCCTAGGCATCTACAATAGGTTGCTGTACTCTAATAACTATAGAATCCATTGTAGAAATAATATATACATGAAATATATTCCAATATTGAACCACAAAATATCAAAATTAGACTAAACAAAGCGGTACAGTCCTTTGTTGATGGAAAAAAAAAAGAGTCAATTTCTATATTAATTTTAGATGTAGGATTTTCACACTCCCTATTAGAAAACGGGGTTAACAATAAAATCTATTTTTTTTAGAGAATATGAAAATGAACACAAAAAATAAGAGGTGAAAATAAGAGAAAACTGGAACAAATTAAAATATCAAAACCATGGATAGTATCTATTTTTTGTTGGAGTTTAGGGACTAACAAATATTTGAGACAAATGCATATGTAATATCCGACATCACTTTGGCCAAATTTCTTTGGACTTTTTCTTTCTTTTAATTTCACTTAAACGATAGAATTTTCTTGCATTCTCCACCCTTAGTTGGCAATGTATAATTGTAAGTCGTTTCCTTCATTTCGTCAAACTTACTCGAATTTTTGTATTTTAGTACATAGCAGGCCCACACATGCCTATAGATATCCACAATCTCCTCATTCTCATGCATCACATTCACCAACACGGCCTTCTCCGACTCAAAACCCTTTACATTCCTCACCTTTTTCTTCTTGCTTATCAACAATGTCAACTCAGAATCATTTTCCTTCAACTTTCCAAGCATTGAGGTAGAAGATGAACTTCCTGTCGTCCTCCTTGGTGACGCACGTGCACCAGGTAGGGTTATACAGCTCACAAAGCTAAGCAAAAACAGTGTTGGCCGAGCCATATATTTCACACCAATCCATCTGTGGGACAAAACCATAGGAAATGTTGCCGACTTTACCACTGAATTCTCCTTTGTTGTAGACACAGCCGGCTTGCCCCTTCACGCCGATGGCTTGTCCTTCTTTATAGCACCGTTCGATTCCAGTCTCTACATCCCTAAGAATTCATCCGGTGGTTACCAGCTTTGGAAACGAATGGGATCCAAATCCGGTGAATACTGTGGCTCCTCATGTGGGAATTGATATCAATTCTATAAAGTCAGTAAAGAGTTTGGATTGGCCGATTAACCTTGTACCGAGGGCTTCGGTAGGAAAGGCTCGAATTCGCTATGATTCTAAGGACAAAGAGCTAAGTGTGTTGCTGGGTTATATTGATGCTCAGCCGAATAGGTTTGTTAGTCTGATTTATACAATTGATTTGAGGAGTGTTCTGCCGGAATGGGTTAGAATCGGCTTCACTGCTTCTACTGGTGATTTGGTTGAAATGCATGACATTCTTTCGTGGTCCTTCAGTTTGCACCTCTAGAGATCATAATGCACTCTCAAGTAATTAAAGTGAATGTTTGGTTTGATTTGAAACAAAGTAACAATGATGCCGTTTAAGTGTTGGTTTCGTTTTTTTGAGTTGTGTACCAGTGTTTCTGTTTATTGGCGAGAGTCGTGAGAATAGCTGAATTAGTGTTATGGAAAAGTTATGTTTTGTTTAGTCAAACTTCGGGACATGTCTCGATAATTTGGATTTCTTCTGCTATTAATAGTCGTTTACATGATTTATTGATGTCATTAGTTAAGTCCACTAATGGCTGCCTCAGCAACTGAACACAACTTGTTGGTCCGATCTCCGAAGTTTCAATTGAATTTTTAATTCCTGCGGTCAAAGGTGAAGTCAGAATTTATACTTCGGGTGAATCAGGTGTCAACAATTCGTGAAATATACATAACTTTTAAATTTTTAAGGAGCCAGTAAAGCTGTGTATAAATATTAACAAGGCTGGAGCTATGTTGGAGTGGGTGGGTCAATTGACCCCATTCACTCCTCCAAGTTCAATATATCTACACTGCGTATCGTGCTTACTATAATCTCCATGTGAGAACCCATAGTAGCGTATCTACTTTCCCTTTCCATTACCATTGAGCAGAATTTTTTTTTTTTTTAAGCTTCCGAAGCTTCTAACCGAATCCACTGTCACACTTTGATGGACATCACTACTCAAAATTCCCGTGTTTGCCCAAGAAAAATGTTCCCTTTTCAGTAACATTCCAGTTAGCGTTATATCCTTCTTGTACCCCAGTTTCATCCACTTTTTTTGTCCGACCCAATGTTTTCTGTCTAACACCATAACTGCATGTTCTTTCCCGGCATGCTTCCTTTTCAAGTCTTTCTACGCAGAGATTGTACCCATAGAGAGGACAACCTGTGGAACTTTGTCCCTATAAAATATGTCACGATGCAAAGAAATGGGTTGGTTAGATAGTAGTTTTGACTCTGATGTTGATCATGATGCCATAGAGAAGGACATGCAAGAGGCAGTCTACAATTGTGGCCGTAGGGGACTAATAGTAGGACCTGGTCCTTAGGTTCTGGAGGAAAGCAGAGTAAGGTAGTCCAGATTTTTGATTGGGTTTCTAGTGGATGAAAGTCCATTCTCACCAAACCACATGCAAATAATTCTCATAATTGCATGGAATTTAAGAAGCAATTTCTAGGTAATTGGTAAGGAAGGGCAAGTTTATGTTACCCAATTTGATAGTGATGAGGATAAGGAATGTACATATATATATATATATATATATATATATGCTAATGGACCCTAGGTAGTACAAGGAGTTTTATTGGTTTTTGCCTATTGCAGGCCAAATTTAGTGTTAAGCAGATTTCATATAACTAGTATGCCTATTTGAGGGCAACTACTATGGGGCTTACCCCTTGAATATCAAACATGGGATTTTGCTGAATACCTGGCCCAGTGGAAGGGACTGATTAGCCAAAGAGAAATCCATGTAATCTGAGGTTTATTAGATTAAGAATTAGAGTGAGACTAGAAGCACCTTTCTTTATAGGGTTCATGCTAAAGTTGGATGATGGCAAATATATTTGGTTGAGATGCAAGTATGAAAGAATTTTTAGGTATTTCTTTTCTCATGGGAGGATAGGGCACAAGGCAGACACTTGCATTTGGACTCCAAGACAAATTAATGCCTCCATGCATTAGCAGTTATGTAGAGTCAGGATAGTATTTAATGCCAATATTCAAATTGATATGGCTGAAGTGCATTTTGCTAGTGATGTAAGAGCACTTGTTGATTACCTTTTTGGCAAAACTTCCTCTATCAACCTTATTTATGATAATGGCACCTTACAATACCATCCTTACGATGAAAGGAGAGCTGAAATAAATGAAGACCCTGATATTTATCCCATAGCCCCACCCACACCAAACTTACCTATTATTGAACCCTTAGAAGATAGGGATTTTCCTACTCCAGAATGGATGTAGGATTACCTAGTGGTGGTCAATACTAACTTTGAGAATGATAGGCAAGTAGACTATCATGTGACTGACATCCTAAACCCTACCCAAGTGCCTGATAACCCACAAGATATTTACAACAACCATTTCCCTTATTGTAGACATAGATACTATGGAAAACATAAGCTTCGGAGTACCTTGGACTCTGAGAAACATTAAGCTACTAGATGGGCAAATGATGCTTACTAGTGGTAATTTAATTCAAGAAGGAGTGGAATCTAGTAGAGATGCGAACCTTAGGGCTTAAGCTTTGAATTTCATCTCAGTGTTACTCAGGGAGGTTATGAGATAAAAAAACATACTAGTTGAGGCTAACAGCAATCATATTCCATCAATAGGTAGAAAGATTGGTCCTGTTCAAGAGTGGGATCACCTATTAGGGCAGTAGGAACTTAATCAATAGCTAGTAGAATGGATGCATAGTTCTTTGCCAACTAGACATGTCTTGAGCCTTCTCATTACTTATTTAGGTTAGGGTGACAGGCACTCTGTGGTCCTAGAAGAATTAGGGGATACTGGCACCAATGCCATAAACTCTCTGACTAGGGGAATTGATGATTCTGTTCCTCATTCAAATAGGCAAAAGGTTAATCAAGATGTAGTTCTAGGGGTCTTTCCTAATAGCATTGTGCTTAGGGAGGGAGTAGTAAGCACATGGCTAGATGTATTTCTATAAGAAATGGAGCAATCCATAATGGGAGTAACAGGTTATCAATTAGTGGAATTAACATAAAGGAGATTCATGATAGTTGTACACTAACTAAAGACCAGCAAGATATAGGTATTTCAGATATTGTTACCACTCCAGTAATTGAAAACACCAATAGCCTTAGAGGCAATATGCTACAAGAAGATTCAACTGATGTTGCTATTAAGGAAGAGGATTTAATAGTTATTTTGATGGAGATCACTTATAATTTTAGTCAACTAGCTATAGGGTTCCAAGAAGCAGACCTTCATCAGCTTTCTCAAGTAGCATGAGAGCCATGCTATGGAATTGTCAAGGATTAAACTATGACTTGAAAATCCAAAGATGTAAACAGCTCTTGGGAAAGTATGTGCTTGATGTTGTACTCTTATTAGAGACTTTGCAACTAATGCAATGAGCAAGGAGTTTGTTCCAATGGTTGGTATATGTAGAAGTCCTGAGGTTAGATGCTGAAGGTCATAGGGGTGGAATTATATAGGCTTGGAAATCAAGTTTCAAGGTTGCCATAGTATCTCAGTTTTAACATTGTCTCTTCAACAATCAGATTCCACAAAAATGGTTTTCACTGGGATTTATGGACAACAACACATTCAGCATAGACATAAGCTCTGGACTTTATTCAAGAGACAGACCAATATGTGTAGGTTCCTTGGCTTCTGCTTGGCAATTTTAACTAGGTGATAAGTGCAAAAGACAAACTTAGTTCCAATCCTACTCTAGAAGGTGTAATTTGCTTCTAGCAAACCATTTACCATACTGGCCTTATAGAGTTTAAATCATCTTGTATATGGTATACATGGTCAAATAATAAGGTTGGGGTGCTTTTGTAATGGAAAGACTTGATAGGCCCTTTTGAATTGACATATAGCTTTCTCAGTACCCCTATTCTTAGTTGTTATGTTTGCCAATAGTAGCATTAGATCATACCCCAATTATGCTACAAACTAATAAGGACCATCCAACATGTTTTCAGATTCCAATTTATGCGGCTAATACATGTTAATTGTAAGCACATAGTTCAAAAAATGTGGTCAACACACCTTACTAAATCCATAGCATACCAGTTAGTTGGTAAACTAAATGCAACTACAAAAGAACTAACATAATGGGATAAAGATTATTTTGATAGGCTTGAGCTTAAAATTTAGAACTTAAAAAATTAACTACTATTAGTTTAGGGTCCGGCTTACTTAGCTAACTAACAAATGCAAAACCAAATTAAGCAAGAGTTGGAGTACTTCTTGGCTTGTAAGGAGATTCATATGGCATAAAAAGCACATCAAATGTGGCTAATTGATGGGGACAAATGACTAGATACTTTCATCTGGTAGTTAATAAAAAAATGAGCTAAAAGTAGAATCCATAGAGTTCAAGATTTAGAAAGATATATAATGGCATTAAAATGAAGTAGATTTAAAATCATTAGGATGGTACTTCCAAAGGCAGTTAACAGATAGATATTTCATAGAGGGTGGAAATGATATTTCCATTGTTAATCTAGCAACAATATGAGTTCCTAGATTACACCAATCTTATATCAATGAACTCATAAAGCCTTTCACTACCAATCAAATTAAAAAAAAATGGTGTTCCTATTGAAACCAGATAAGGCATCAGTCTAGATAGGTTCCTAGTCAACTTTTACTAGCATTTTTAGCCTATTGTGGGATAACAAGTGGTGGATATGACTTTGTCATTTATAAGAAAAAGATATCTCCTAAAAGCTTAAACTAAACTTTAATCTCCATGATCCCAAAGGGCTCTCAATAGACAACATTCAGTGATTTTAGACCTATAAGCCTATGTAATATTGCCTATAAATTCATCTTTGGAGCCTTAGTCCATAAACTTCAAAGAATACTAGAACACACTATCTCCCCTACCCAAATGCCTTTGTTAAAAGAAGGTAGATTGATTGTAATATTTTGCTAGCCACTAGACAGATTCAATTTATGAGGAAGTGTAAAAGTAAGAATGAATTTTGGGCAGTAGTGAATATTGACTTCTAAAATGTTTATGATTGCTTATCTTGGAAATTTATTAAAGAAATACTAATCCAGATGGGATTCCTAGAGTTATGGGTATAGCTTATTATGCAATGTATTATAACAGTCACCCACAAAGTGCTGGTGAATAGAGAGCCTATCGATTCCACTACTCCAACTAAAGGAGTGAGGCAAGGTTATCCATTCTCAATATACATTTTCATTGTGTGCCAATGTATTGTCTTGCATGCTCTAATAGGCAAAACTAAACCATGAGATTAAGGGTATTAGGCCTAGTAGGAATGCCCCCTCAATTAACCACTTATTATTTGTTGATGATCCTATCCTGTTCTTCCAAGCCACTAATGAAAGCTACCACAAAATTGTGAGTTTACTCCAAACATTCGAACAAGCCTTAGGATTACACATTAACAAATCCAAGTTTAAGGTATGGTTTAGCCTAAATACCTTAAGACTAATAAGGAAAGAGCTATCTAAATAACTGGGAATTAAATTGGTTCACAGGTTTGGTAGATACTTGGATACTTAAATTGAAGATCCTAAAAGGAAGAAAGAGATAGGAAGGGAAGCTATGGACAAGATTAGAAAGAAACTACAAGGATGGAAAGATAGATTGCTATCATAGGCAACAAGATTAGCCTTATGTAGAATTGTATTGTAGAACTTGCCAACATATTATATGGCCACTACATAGTTAAACAAATGCCACTTATTGTAGATAGTGATGATTGTAAGAAGGTTTTGGTGGGGAAAATAGGAAGATTCATCTCTTATCATGGCAACAGCTAACACGACCTATGAGCCAAGGGGATCTGGGGGTTGAAACAAATGGAATACTTCAATAAAGCCTTACTTGCTAACCAAATGTGGAGGGTAATATCTAAACCTACCAGCTTAAAATTTTTTTACCGAATCTAAATCATGTTATTTACTAATTAATTCATAAAGTAAAGTATAACTCAAATAAACTATAAAATAACAATTTAAATTATACATTCTCGAGAATTGATTTTAGAATCCTCAATCTCTAAAACTAAGTTTGATCTCTTAGCAATTCCATGAATAAGCAATATGATCAAGTCCTTCAATTTAAGCAACTCCTTCAAATTTGATATCTAATACCAAAAGTAATCTATACAAACTGATTTGATTCAAAGCCTCTACCAAGTTTACATAACAGATAGCATAGGAAAATCAACAACTCAACTTAAGAAATGCTAGCTCTCCAAGGAATTATGAATTCACTAGGGTAAGGTTAGTATTTGAATGCAAAAGATAAGAAGTGAGATCATACAGAGAGAGTTGGCACACAACACATTTGCTAAGGTTGAATACTTGTAGTGAGTTGAAAGGTTGGCTTCTATCCTCTTTAAATAGATAAGATTGGACCACAAGAAAAAGTGTAGAGCAAGCATGAGTGATGCAATAGCTAGGGTTTCCTTTTGCTTGTGTCATCCACTCATTAAGTAGATAGGTTGTACGGCTAGTGCAGTACTCCTAGCCTTAGGAGTCTATACTCCTTAATTGGGCCATAATAAGTCCAAACTCATTAGCCTCATACTCCTTCTTTCATATCCAATAAGCCCAAACACTTGAGTCCAAATTCATAAACTCTCTTTTGTAATTATTCTCAAATTATTTAAATTTATTAAAACAAATTTTTAAGTGAGGAACCATTCCTCTACTTATGATTTCCTCTAGAGTTCAAATATTAACATTGGAAATTCACTACTATTTAATAATTATAAGCTATATTTGAATTATTAAATCATTGATTAATTAACACTTCTAATCATATTAGAATATTTAATTAATCATTTCAAAATTTCAAGATGTTCACTAATTCAACTCTTGAATTCACAACATTTTGTATTTTAACTTTTTCTTTGATTTTAGATCAAAGAGATTTTATTATGTGTGACCTATTAGGTTTATATGGATGTTAGCAATAAATTTATTTACAAGCTTCTATAAACTTAATTGAATTAAAACTTTTTTAATAGAAACATAATTTTCCTAAATTATTTAAATAAATTCATAGATCATGATTGGCTTCTAGCAAAGCATCATGACCATCCAAATGTCAAGAATAGATTTGTGGAAATGAAACTCTTAATATTCAAATTGCACTTAGGATATGGTCCAAGTGTCAATCTTATTATGAACGTCTAATCTTAGGTTTATGTTTAACTATGTGCTATCTCGCGATCATTCATATATAAAACTCCTTTTATGCATTGATAATTGATTATACATAAAACTCCTTATATATATCATCAATACATAGGCTTATGATTTTTTTTTTTTATCATAGCACAAATGTCAAAATATTTTTTAAATATCCTTCCTTGTTACTAAGGAGTATGAATTCTTTCTTGATCAAACACTACTTTCATTTACTTCATGGTGCACCCTAAATTATTTGTACATACTCTTTAAGAGTGTAAGTCTAAAATAAAATCAAAGTACACAACTTCATACATAAGATATTGTATTGATCTCAAGTTTAAGGATCACTTACACCACCTTTCACATGAGAAGTCCATTGATACATGGCAACATTCCATATAATTCTCATGGTAGGTTAATCCAGTCATATGTTCCATAACATATACCTATATGTCTTATCCAAATATCATTATATCAAATAATATATGATATCACTACATTTTTCTAGAAGAATGTAACATAACATATGTTGATTTACTCATAAATAATTGATATCTTATTTTCTCAATTATTCAACTACTAGTGATATTTAGAAATATAATTATATATCTAAATTATCTCATAATTATAATCTCAATTGTAATTTATTTATACACAATTATATTTCAAGAAATTTATCTAATCTAATATACATGTATTAAAACATATATATATAACTAAATTGATAAAGAGGCCAATACAGCCGATTATCTCTAGAGCATCTATACTAACAATCTTTCACTTGACCTAGAACCAATCACCCTTGTATGTAATTTCAATTCTTTCTAAGTGATGATCAAGCTTTTACCAGGACAAAGGCTTAAGAAAGGGATCAACTACACTGTCATATGGGGGAATCTATCCTATTCTTATTTCATTGTGATGTATGATCTCTCTGATCAAATGGTGACCACTCATGATATGTTTGGATCTTTGATGAGACCTTACTTTCTTAACTTGTGCTATGGCTGTTAAGTTGGGTAGAACCATGAGGGCCGAAATTTTCAAAAATTTTCTGAAAAAACACACCCATGGCCGAACCCAACATCCTAAGATCACATTGTTAGAGGTTGCACAACAAACCTAGATCAAATATAAGAAGAAGGAAAGCAAAACTAACCTTTAATTGAGCTCTTTTTGCAGCGAAAACTTGAGGTCACCATAGCAACCCATGTGTGTTGCCTCTACCAAAAAATTCATGCTAGAGAACATCCTCCATGGCCTCTTCAACTCCTCTCTTTATGCTAGCAAGTGTGGAAAGTTGGAAGACCAAAATAGGAGCCAAAAACCCAGAACCAATTTCTGACTTCTTCTTCTCTCTTGGTTCGGCTACCATAGCTGAAACTTAGACAAATTTTTCTCTACAAAAAGCTGAAACCTTTCCAGCAATAAGAGAAGAAGGAGTAGAAGAAGAAATCCTAAAACCCCTTTTGGATCTCTCTCCCTTTGGATTGGCTTGGGCTTGGTCGAACAAGGAGATCCCATCTCCTCTCCCTCACGGCTTCTCCTTTTTCTCCCTTCTAGAATGGCCTAACCATTCAGCCAAATGGGGAAAAGAAGAAGATGCCAAACAACGTCATTTTGGCTGCCCCAAGGGTGGCCAAAATGACGTCATTTTGAGGCATTCATAAAACACTAAATTGCTTTTTGGTCCCTTGGATATTAAACTCATCCAAACCTTGGCCATAACATTCCCTGTTATGCATGTGACCTAGTAAGCTCCCGATCTGTTGGTAAAAGTCCCAAATACCCTTCAAACCCTTTGAAGGCATATTATTTTCTCTAAACTAATCTAATTGAACTTTAAGCTATAAGCGGACTCTAGCAAGCCATTATAGCTACCCAATTCACGGTAGGAGTCTTCAAGGTGACGAGCCTATATGTG
>JANHAO010023061.1:0-12014 GCA_026873985.1 Saraca asoca
GGTGTTGCTCTATGCTACAAGTTAGTTTAGAGTAATTTCGGTTTATAAATTACTAATTTGACGGCCTCGACAGCTCGCATCACATGCCAACTTGGCAACAACGCCAAGAAGCACTCGACTGACGTCAGGAGGCACTAGAAGATACCATGAAGGAATTGGCCGACATGGTCGGGGTCTTGTCCCAAGTGCACGCCCAAGGTGCACCAGGACAGGGGGAGTGGCAACCTCTAAAAATGAACATCGCCGTCTGGGATCTCAGCGTGATCAACAAACTAGGGTTGAACGGCTCTGAACCCACTCACTTCACTCCTCTAACTCACGATTGAGGTCCGTAGTCCACCGAACTCAAGAGGATGAGGAGGACAAGGATGAGGACGAGGAGGACGATGCCCAAGAAGAGAGCTCGCATCGAAGCATAGGCTCAGACGGAACTGATAGCGATCAAGAAATAGATTGTAGCTCATCTAACTGGGAACGTAGCCAAAAATGCAAAACTTTCAATCGATATTCTCGCAGGAAGTGGGAGGAAAAGAGTTGAAAGGCCTCCAGTCATCAATTGAATTCCTAAGACCAAAAGGTTGAGGAACTATTCTAGAGAATGGAACAGTTAGAAAAGAACTCTACCTCCCAAGGAAATCGAGAGTCCCACGAGGGAAGGACTCCACTCTCTTGCCAAATCAAGACAGAGCCCCTTCCCAGCAGATTCAAATTTCTGAGTGTTCCCCTCCACAATGGGGATAGTGATCCTTATAATCATCTTGATGCTTTCAACGTCCAAATGGATCTACAAACCTCCAACTTGCCAGTGAAATGCTGAGTCTTCCCAACAACACTCAAGGAAATACCATTGACATGGTTTAAAAGTCTTCTAGCTCGCAGCATTAGGAGCTTGGAAGAATGCCATACCAAGTTCCTCGACCAGTATAGGGCATTAAAGAGGCAACTTGCCCCCTCCTACCATTTAGCTACGATCTTCCAACAAAAGGATGAACCGCTCAAGGACTATATCGTAAGGTTTTGACAAGAGGTTAGAAATGTTGACAGCCCATCAGACGAGAGTATCCTCACTGCAATCTCTGTCAGACTCCAAAAAGATAGGAAACTGTATGAAGACATATACAAATCTCCTGTCAAAAACCTAGGCGAGTTCTATGAGCAGGCTGCTAAGGAGATCCATTGGAAAGAGACTTTTGGCCTGAGGAAGCTGAAAAAGAAAGACGAAGTAGATACCTCTAATAGGGGAAAAGAAGTGGGAATGAGAATAACTAAGGAGGCCGAAAGGGTGGTTTGGGAGGTCAAACCATGAAGAAAGCCCAAGGCGAGCCATATCAACCTCAACGCCGCTACGAGACCTATACTATCTTGTCAGACACCCCAGACAGGATCTATGCAATAGAGAAGGATAACGATGACTTTGGCCAGCCTAGGCCCATCAAGACCTCCATGGATAAAAGAAACTGGAACAGATTCTGTGCCTACCATAGCAAAGTTAGGCACAATACATCAGATTGTTGGGTGTTGAAAGATACCATTGAGGACCTGATCCAGAAAGGTTGTTTGGGTGAATACGTAGTGAGAGCTCTGGGACAGTGACCCCCGCACCCCCAACAGCATGCGACGCAGTGTTGTCAGACCCCTGAGAATGAGAAAGGACCCTCCATGAGGACCATCTTCACCATACATGGTGGACCTCACATAGGTGGCATATCGAATTGGTCATGCGATTGTTATGTGCAGGCAGCAGGCCTTGTCTTTCTCACTAACCACACGCAAAATGACAGGCTAACCAAAAGGGTGAAAACTGTCACGAATGACATCTTGTTCACAGAAGAGGATGTATCAGGAGTTCATTTCCCACATAACGACGCCATCATCATACAGGCAAAAATTGGCAATATGGAGGTGAGAAGGATAATGATAGATACTGGAAGCTCCATCAATGTAATGTATAAAGCATGTTTCGATCATATGGGTGTAATCACGGACCAGATAGACCCATCACCAGAGCCCCTTTATGGATTCACCAGAGATGGAATACTTCCAATAGGATGAATTAAGCTCCCACTCACCATAGGAGACCCCGACCAACAAGCTACCACTATGGTAGATTTCTTGATTATAGATTGTCCCTCAGCATATAACGTGGTACTGGGACAGCTCGCCATGAACGATTTTGACATGGTAGTGTCAACTAGAATGCTTACCATAAAATTTCCTACTCCAAGCAGAGTGGGATGCATCCAGGGAGAGCAGCAGGTAGCCCATTGTTGCTACGAAGAAGCAGTTAAGCTCGGGGTGCAAGGGAAAAAGGTGAATGTAGTTTCTGGGGGAGACTCCCGTCTGATGAGTGAAAAAGGGGTCACTTACGACCTTGACCCCCAAGAGATGGATGCCAAATGAGCCACCAGGCCAGTTGAGGATCTGGAAGACATGCGAGTAAACGAGTTAGACGAGGAGAGGTGCCTGAAGGTGGGAAAGCAACTGCCACCCGAAGTAAAGATGAAGCTGTCAAGTTTTCTTAAGGCAAATGCGAATATCTTCACTTGGAACCATGAAGATATGATAGGCATCGATCCAAGAATAATGTCGCATCAACTAAATATCGATCGCCAGGCTAAACCAGTTTGCCAGAAAAAAAGACCATTGAATGCTGCACGGCACTTAAAGAAGAGGTAGACAAGCTCCTGGCTAACAATTTCATTAGGGAAGTGCAGTACCCCACCTGGGTAGCCAATCCCATCCTCATTAAGAAAAAAAATGGAAAATGGAGAACATGCATCAATTTCACGGACCTTAACAAGGCATGTCTAAAAGACAGCTTCCCCCTACTGAGGATAGATCAGCTTGTGGATACGATAGCAAGGCACAAGCTCCTCAGCTTTATGGATGCCTACTCGAGATATAATCAAATTTTGATGACTGCATAGGACGAAGGACATACCTCATTCATCACTGACCACAGATTATACTACTATAGGGTGATGCCTTTCAGAGTTAAAAATGCAGGGGCGACTTATCAACGGTTAGTGAACAAAATGTTCTAAGAACAAATCGGCAAAATAATAGAGGTATATGTGGATGACATGCTTGTAAAGTCCAAGCGGCTTATCGACCAAGTCTACGACTTGGATGAAATGTTCCAAACCTTGAGAAGGTATCGGATGAAGCTGAATCCACTCGAGTGTGCGTTTGGTGTAGCCTTGGGTAAATTGCTTGGCTTCATCATCAATAGTCGAGGGATCAAAGCCAATCCAATAAAGATAAGGGCTCTTCTCGACATGCGTTCTCGCACCGGTCCAAAAGACATCCAAAGCTTAAATGGCCAAGTCGCTACCCTTAGCCAGTTCATTTCAAAAGCCACTGACAAGTGTGTCCCCATCTTCAACATCCTTAAGAAGGTGAGAAGGTTTGAATGGATCACGGAATACAAGGCTACATTTAAGGAGCTTAAAACTTATCTCGATCAAGCACCCCTCCTTTCCAAGCTAAAAGAAGGCAAAAAATTGACTGTGTACCTTGGAGTATCTCAGCATGCCTTGAGTGCAGCGCTGACACAGGAAGAGGGGGCTATCTAGCTCCCCATCTATTATATAAGTAAGAGGTTGTCAGATGAGGACACAAGGTATTCACCTATGGAAAAGCTCACCTACTGCTTGGTCATAGCTTCAAGGAAATTACGGCCCTACTTCCAAGCCCACAGCATTAGAGTCCTTATGCAATACCCCTTAAGGCAAATCTTGTAAAAGACCAACGTTTTCGGATGACTACTTAAATGGGCAATAGAGCTCACTCAATTTGACATTGAGTATAAGCCCAGAACGGCCATCAAGGGACAAGCGTTAGCTGACTTTATTATCGAATTCACAGGACTCATACGAGAAGAAGCAGAAGTCTCTAAAGCCCTATAGTGGGAGTTATTCGTTGACGGATTGTCCAATGACCAAAAGCCCGACACAGGAATACTCCTCGTCAGCCTAGAGGGGCACAAAATTTTTAGTACCTTAAGATTCAGATTCCAAGCCACAAATAATGAAGCCAAGTAAAGCTTTGCTAGCGGGCTTACGATTGGCTAAGTAAGTACAGGCTGAAAGACTGAAAATATTCAGCAATTCACAACTCATTGTTTGTCAAATAAAAGGTGAGTATCATGCCTGGGAGTAAAGGATGGTGAAGTATCTCCAAAAAGTCCAAGGGTTACTAGGATCCTTTCAACAATCTGAAATCATCTAGGTTTCATGAGCTTAAAACGCTCGCGCCGACGCTCTGGCTCAATTGTCCACTATCAACGATCCAAATTTTGCGGAGTCAATCCCAGTAGAACTCCTTTCGTGACCGAGCATTGAACATCAGAACAAAATCATAGTGATCATTGAAAGGCCCGACTCCTAGATGAACCCCATCGTTGATTACCTGAAAGATGAAATCCTACCAGAAAACAAGTTCGAGGCATGGCTTCCGTGAGCACGTGCAGCCAGATATTGCATCTATGATGACATTCTTTATAAGAGAGGGTTCTCAACCCCCTTCTGAGGTGCATAGACGACAAAGATTATGACATTGTTCTAGAAGAAATCCACGTAGGACACTGTGGAAACCATGTTGGGGGGCTATCGTTGGCACAAAAAGCTCTTCAGCAGGGATTCTACTGGCCAACTATGAAACAAGATGTGATAGACCTCGTTAAAAAAGGCGATAAATGCCAGAGCCTCGTGAAGGTGCCTCGAGTTCTGCCAACTTACCTAAAGCAAATGATAAGTTCGTGGCCATTCGCCATCTGGGGAATAGATTTGATTGGGCAGCTACTAAAGACACAAGGCAATTGCAAATATGTGATTGTGATTGTAGACTACATTACAAAATGGGGTAAGGCAAAGGAGCTCGTCGAGATCTCATCTTCCAAAGTTCTAAACTTCATCTGGAACAATATCATCTGCATGTATAGGTCCCTCAACAGATCGTCACCGATAATAGGACCCAATTTACTAGTGAGCAGTTCGTCAAGTTTTGTGTTGACTTTAAAATTGTTAAGAGCTTCACATCTATAGATCACCCTCAAAGCAATGGGCATGTAGAAGCCATGAATAAGATCATTAAAAAGATCTTGAAAACGAGACTAAAGGCTAAGAAAGGAGTATGGGCGGATGAGCTTCAGATAGTACTATGGGCTTATAGGACAACCCCCTATGGCTCCACAAGAGAAACTCCCTTCCTGATGGTCTACGGATGCGATGCAATGATCCCTACAGAATTTGAAGTCGTGACCCAATGAAAGATTACCTTCGACCCAAAAGAAAATAACTGACTGCTCTCTGTGGGTTTGGATCTTGTGGAGGAAGCGAGGAACAAAGCTGGTCTCAGGATCGCCACACATCAACAGCACATTGTGAGGGATTACAATCGAAAAGTGTGATCCCGAAGATTCAAGCCAGGCGACCTCGTTCTACGACTTGTCTTACCAGGAGCCCGCAAGTCTAGCGAAGGGACCTTAGGACCAAACTGGGAAGGGCCATACTTAATAAAAAGGATTGTGAGCAATGGAGCCTACCACCTAGTGGCCTTAAACAGAGAAGAATTCCTCCATGCTTGGAATGCCAAGCATCTATGCCGATACTACCAATAAATATTCGAACCCGTGAAGAGTCAGCCGCGCGAGAAATTTTGTATGCAACTCCCCTAAGCTCTGTATGTAATTCCTTTAGATTCGGAAGAAGTAGTGTCTATAGGAGGGGGGAACCTAGTGCGTCGTAAGATAGCAATTAATATAAGCTTGTAAAAAACAAAAAAAAACCATGCATTCAAATTATCAGAAGTGCAAAATCTTATAAGCAAAGTCATTGTACCCAAAAATTACAGACCGACTACAAAAGAAAAGGAAAAATTCAAAATTACATCCTAGGGAGCCGAAGTTTTGGAAGCATCGGGGATGGGGTCATTAGGAGCCTTGGTTGACGGCGTGGTAGCTTTCTCACAAAGAACTCCTATCTTAGCACTCTGCTCCTTGCCCCGAGGGTCGACCTTGGTGGCATCGCTCTTAAAAGATTCCACGGCCTCTACGACTTGCGGTTCGAAGAATGAACAGTCCAGTTCCAGATGTTTCTCCCACAGGGTGAAGAGGAAGTCTTCGCAAGTTTGTTGCCTTAACTCCCTTGCAGCAACTGCCACCTGCGAAGACATCTCCACCTTGGCAAGCCGGAGCTCTTTCCTCACCACCTCCAACTCCTTTTCAACAGCTTCGGCCTGATGGTCTGAGGACTTTGCTTGTTGTACGACATTTTTGGTGACCCTCTTGGCTACCTACAGATGCTCATTCACCTCATCTAGCTCTATCATAGCCTTCCTCAGGTCGTTTGAAGCAAGCTCGAAATTAACCTCAGCCACCTTACAATGTGCCACCTCATCGGAAAGCTTGGCCTCCATCTCCTTGATCTTCTCACGCCACTCCAAATTTTTTACCACAAAAATCACAAGCTCATCCATGAGCAAGGATTCCTTGTCCACTTGAACTCGTGCTGCCTCCTTGATCTTTAGCAGTGTCAAAACATTCTACAAACAAAAGGCCATAAATTAAAAACTATGAAGTAACCGTTAAGACTGAAAATAGTGGCTGAAGCTTACCATAAGACCATGACGAGCGGCGTATGCCACAAGCCTCCCTATGGTGCAATCCTCAGCTTCCAGCACCCCAACTTTTTGCTTTGGCCCTAAAATTGTACTCATGCCTTGGACGAAGGTCCAGGCATATCTCTCAGTCTTGGAGCTGGGTTCTGCCAGTTGGGGGACAAATTCATGATTGTTGCCATGAGAAGACACCTTCCTCTTTCCCTTATTAACTTTCCATCTCTTGGGGAGAGGACCAGATGGAATGGCAGCTTCAGTTGTGCCCATTGTTTTAGACTGTGATGGTAGGGTCATCTCTTGCGAAGAAGCCACAGCGAAGGGTAGGGGCAATTCAGTAACATCCGGGTCCGTGTCACCCCAGGAGTAAGAGTTTGGTCCGCAAGGGGAGGAGGCGGATTGACGTCGGGAGGTGGGAGGTTTCATCTTGCAACTCGGGATGGTGGTGCCTTTAGAGAGCTCTATAATGGCGTCGTAGTCTTCAAAATTGGCTAGTCTGACTTTCGACACTCACCGGATCCTAATTTCCTCAATGACTTCAGTGTTCAAGGGAGGCTCGAGCCCGTATAGGCAAAGGCAGGAGTCGTTGAACTGGAAATCATTTTCAAGGTCGCTTGTCGACTGGAAGCTGTCCAAGATTTCGAGCTCCCTGGCCTCCAAGGTGGGATTCTTGCCAGTCCCAACTACAAAAAATGGACAAGGGTCAGAAAGAATCAGATCAAAATATCATCATGTACATTCACTATTAGCTAACCTACACGGAGTAAGAATGAAATCAAGGTTCCTGAGATACCGTAGCGAGGGGCAAGAAATGTAAAACCAATGATATTTATATGGCCCTACGTTAGATTTGCCTATAGCACCCCCTTTGGTAAGATATCCTAATATGGTGTTCTCCGAGCTGTAAGATAATATAGCCTATCAGATACACTCACACACCTGAGGTCATAAAGATAGCACAAGGTCTCAAGAGATGGCGGTGGAAGGCGATTGCCCATGTGGATTAAAGCGAGGGAGATCAACGAGGCATAGGAATTAAGAGTCAGTTGGAATGGGCTGAGCTTTATTCTGTTAAGAAAATTGATGATGAAAGGGGGGACCAGGAATCTAAATCCCACTATAAAATGTGGAAGTCTCATAGCAATAATACCCCTAGGGGGATGTGTAGCATAATCGTCTGCTGCCATGACCAAAACGCTACATCTTTTGGGTACCCGATGGGAACGAACGGTGAGCTGAACGTCATGATACCACATCGTGGAGGCATAAAACGTAAACTCATGCAGTTCATAACGTTCTCTCACTGCGACGCTCGGGCCCTTGGAAGGATCTTGGCAAGCCACGAAGGTTAAGACATTTCCTCTCCCATTGGGAGTCGTGTTTCCAACATTCTGCGCTGCCCTCACATCCAGACTCGACTTGAGTTCTTCATCGCCCTCCCCTATCAGGTGGCAACGTCGCACATGACCTACTCTCATCTACAAAGTAAAAAATTTGGTTAGGCCACTGCGAGCAAGCCGCATCAAGAGTAAAGACTAAGAACCCTAACAAATCGCGGGTCATGTGCAACCTAAGTCACCACATTGACTACCCAGACTCCAGCGGAAGGAAAAAGAAAATGGCTCCCAGCCACGCGGTCCTAAAAGCCCAGGTGCAACATCTAAAGGCCCTAGAAGTAACTAACAAACTGGCCTTACCAAGTTAAACAAGCCGAAATCCCAAAATAAAGACCTAACAACCAGACCCGTCTCACATCAATCAGTAGACAAAGAAAACCTCCAAGAACCTTACAACGAACAAAAGACAAAAACGTGAACGGAAACATACCGTAGTTTTCAAAAGGAGGAAGTCCAGTTGGAATGCAGCTACAATCTCGGTAAGAAAAGCCCAAATCATGGATGGAAATCGAAGGAAGACCGGTAGAAGTAGGTAGCTCTGGAGTCGACAGGGCAAACTGGAAATGAGAGCAAGTGAAGACTGAAAATTTCGAATAGCAGAATGAGAGGGAGGGAGAGAATCCCCTAGTTTATAAAAGAAACAAACTAACCGTCAGATTAGAAGGACTGTTGGTTACCCATGATCCGAAGGCCTGGAGAGTACGATGGCAAATAAATGATGGATCAGAAAAGTGCACTGAAGTTCAAAAACCATGATTACCCGCCGTCATTGAAAAACAAAAAGCCACGTGTGTAAAACAAATCAGAGAACCAAACGATTCATCAACAATCGCGCACTGAAAGTCTGGGGTGAAGAACCAATCTCACGTCCAAGTAATGCGTGAACAAGCATAGAATTCTTGTGCGACCCACGTCCAAGTAATATGCCTGGCCTGCACAGAATGCTTGCGTGGAATGACCCTACGTCCAAGTAATGCGTAAATGTACATAAAATTCTTACACAGGTCCAAGTAATGTGCGAACAAGCGTAGAATTCTTATGCAAGCCGCATCCAAGTAATGTGCCTACCCCACACAAAATGCTTGCATGGGATGACCCTGCGTCCAAGTAATGCATAAATGTACGTAGAATTCTTGCGCGGGTTCGGGGTGAAGAACCAATCTCATGTCCAAGTAATGCGCAAACAAGCGTAGAATTCTTGCGTGAGCCACGTCCAAGTAATGTGCCTACCCTTCACATAATTCTTACACGGAATGATCTTGTGTCCAAGCAATGTGCTAGCCACATAGAATTCTTGCGCAGATCAGGGGTGAAGAAATAATCTTGCGTCCAAGTAATTTTCCTGCCCCGCACAGAATTCTTGTGCGAACTAGTTCGGGACCTAGCGTCCAAGCGGTGTTTCCACCATATGAAGGACTCTTGCACAAATGGACAAGGCTAATTGGCAATGCTGCATATATCCTTTAAATCAAAACTTACCAATTAAGGCCGATTGGCCCAAATCTTTTACTGCAATAGATGATTATCCTATGAAATATTTTTGCAACAATTACTGTGATAAAATCTTGCATGAATATAGATCATAATTCTCATTGATGACCTGATAAATAAATTCATGCGACGAGCTCGGTGCCGAACATGAGGATAAGAGTGCAACCCCCAGCATGCGGAGTGAGCTGAGAGTTGGGGGGCTTATGTTATGGGCGTTATCCGGATACGAGGTTTGGGCTAGACTAAGTACAGGAGAAAACATGACCAGTCAAAGTTGAGGCCCAGATAAAAGTCTAATGCTGCTAAACGAGGACTCCAGACAACAAGCGAAAGCCGTGAATGACTCGTTGAGAGAAAGCACGATCCACCAAGGAGGGTCTAAACCCTCAACAAGCAAGACCACCGCCTCTAGGACAGTGACCAAACGAGGACAAAGGAGATCACTCAGAACTCCCCACTCAATCAGTCCACAACTTCCCCAACCTATTTGTTGCCAACGGATGCCCATGTGGAACCTAGTCAGCAATCCGAAATATATCTCCAAATCTGACAGCTTAGACCCCGAGATTACACATCACCTCCCAGGAAGTCTGACAATGATTTGCGCAGCATTAATTGTTTGACGGCAATCATTTAATGCCCTGAGCGATGAAGGTAATCATTCTGCTAATCAAGGAATTACATTTGTAACCTTCCTTCTTGCTATAAATAGAAGGGAGCGACCATCATAAAGGGGCATGAAAAATATACGTGCCAAAGCTCTGCTAGTTTAGAGAGATAGAGCTTTACTGATAGAAGCTTTGCTTATAGTAAGAGAGCATACTGCTTGTTGTAAGAAAGCTTTATAGCTGTTGTAATGTAGTCTTGTAAAGACTTTCCATTAGTGAATAACAAAAAAGCAGTGTGGACGTAGGGGCCAAAATTGGCTTTAGTCGAATCACGATAAACTCCTGGCATCATTGCTCTTTTTCCCTCTTTTCTGGCCTTCGTTACCATTTTTTCTTTTTTTTAACTTGCATTTAGGGGTATCATTGAACTAAAATCAGTTGACTGGATTTTGGTGTCAACATTACTCCATCCTAATCAATGCTAAGGGTGCCATCATGAATTAGCATTGTTGTCTTGGCTAATTTCAGCAGAGGCCTTCCCAAAATGTAAAATTCTGGTTCCTTGGAAGTGTGAGGAAACTTTCTTTGGATAACAACAGACATGTCTTCCCCTACACTTATCTCTTGATGTTCTTCTCTCTTGGGAAATGGAGGAGCAGCACTAGCAACTTCAAGTTGAAGGTTATTTTCTTCTTCTAATTCTTCTTCTTTATATTTTTCTAAATTCCCTTCTTTTTCTGATTTTTCTTTTTCTACTGGTGCTAAATCCTCTTCTGCATCTACTTCTTTTTTTGGTTCAATATCTTCTTCTTTTGATGCTTGTTGTTGGCTTCCATTGGCTAAAAATCTTGGTGGTTGCTGTATTAAAGGAATGGATTATGCTGAAAGGACTGCAACATCACCTGGAAGATGAGTAATTTCTTTTAAAATAGCATCATTATTTCCTAAGGAATCAAGAAACTTAGAACATGCAGCATTATATCCCAAATGTGCAGAATTTTCAAAACATGCAGGGTCACTTCTCATATATGCAGAAATTTCAACACATGCAGCACACATGCTATCTTATCACAACCAAAACCAGAACATCCAAAACAGTTAACATCTTGGAATCTTATAATTTCAGGAAATTTAGCTAACATATCATCATGTACATCATCAACATGCATATCATCGATTGGCAAATTAATGACATCTAACTGAGAAACCATATGTTTTTCTAAAGGATTGTTAATTATTTGGGAAGAGACAGAATTATCAAACTCAACAGAATCAGGAAATTCAGCATGAAGCTCATCATAAGTGTCCTCAACTAATTCAGCTAGTAAATCCATCTGGTTTGCACTAGGCTCAGCTTCAAGTTTTGCTAGTTGGGGGTTAGTTTGCTCATCATGCAAGATCTGGCTAGGACCTTGTGTTTGCAATCGACTTAGTGAGGAAGCCAATTGTCCAATTTGAATTTTCAAGTTCTGCATTGTGGCTTCTCTTCTTTGCTAGAATTGAATAGTATTGATTTCCATTTGCTTTATCAACTCCTCCAATGTAGGCTCAAATTGAGTAACTACTACAAGGTCTTGTTCATGCATAAATGGTTGTTGTATCTACTGATATTGACCAGAATGGCTATCATAAGGTACATTAGAATAGTTTATCCATCCAGGGTCATATGTATTGAGATAAGGCTCATAAATTTGCTACTACTGCTGATATTTACTAGAATTGTTGTCATATGGTAGATTAGGCTCATAAAATTGTTGCTGCTGAAAATGGCCAGAACAACTGTCATATTATAGATCAGAATAGCCCATCCATCCAAGGTCATTGATAAGTAGAAAATGTACCTATAAAAATACCTGATTTTATCTCTTAATTAGTCATTAACTTGTAGTTTTTGTCTATCTTT
>JANHAO010023062.1:0-12006 GCA_026873985.1 Saraca asoca
TGTAGTGCTCACCGTTAAAGCCTGAGGGCTTGTGCATAGGGGGCATTTAGGTAACAAAAAGAAATTTGAATCCATTTCAAGAAAACAAGGCATCTTAAGAGCTAAAGTTTTGATACCAACTGTCAGGTCCTACAAATTAAAGTTAAACACAAATAACAATGGGATCTTGCCCTTATTCCTTTAGGGGAATATGTATACACTTTATTGTGAATATGTTTTCTTGGAAAGATAATGCATCAGATTAATTTCTTTAAAATTCAATGGATAAATTGTGTAAACATCAAATCAAAATTGATGTTATGCATATTGTGAAATATATCAAAATTAATTATTAAACAGCAAAATGTGAAAAAGTAGGAGAAAAAGTAAGTGAGATCATAATTTTTAAAGTGGTTCAACTTCACCTAAAACTGCAAATGAAGGCTACTCAACTAAGATCATTCCTCAACTGGAAGATCATTTTTATTAAAAGAACATCAAGATTTTAAGGGCTCATGAACTACCAGTCAATACAAATCAAATACACAAGAATTATCCGGGATTTTGCTCACCTAGAAGATTGAACACATGCTCTTCTACACCTAAACAAGATTTCTACAAAACCTAGAAATGTCAAGAACAAAAACAAGATTGAGATAAGAATACAATCGCAATTACCCTTCATGAAATCTGCACAATTTGATCTTCAATTAATTTGATTTAGAAAGAGAATGAGGAAGGAGATAATCTTGTAAAACACTGAGACTTCTCTGATTTTTGCAGTTGAGAGAGAAAGAATAGAATGTAATTATTTAAAATTTGAAGGTGGTTGAGGCTATTTATAACTGCTGTAATCGACTCTAACAGAATAACTAACTTTTGGTTCATGAATCGATTCAGAGTGGTTACAACTGTTTTCCATTAATGAATTAATTTGGTAATTGAATCTCAGTCTGTTGTAAATAGATCTTGAATCGATTACTAAATCGAATCAAAAAAATTTCCAAACTTCCGGTAAAAATAATTTTTCAAAAACTTACTTCACGAATAGATTGATAAATCAATTCTGATATGATTTTCACAAGTTTTTCAAGGAATTGATTTGCGAATTCATTCTTAGAGTAAAAAATAGTTTTTTTTTACAAAATTTGTACTTGTGAAAGATCATTTAATAGCTCATTTGAAAAATATCTGATTTTTCCTCTCTTCAAATGGTTTATTCTTCCTCATAATATCAGTTTAAAAATATTTTAAGTTGTGAAGATCAAGTTGCTTAGAATCTATCTAAGAAAGATCCTAAAAAAAAAAAATAAAGTCCTAAATCTAAAGTTGGATCTCTTGAATTATGAACTTTGAATCTGTAAAGTACATAACAAACACTAAAGCATATAGTTGGATATAAAATTTGTTTATGAACTAAAATTATTTTTCAACATTAAAACCAAGGAAAATGTGTGACTAGGATAACCTAGCTAACAACCTTTTTTCCTATTATGAGTGGATTTCCCTTTTCTATCCCACTAATGCCCTTTGTTTCCTTGTTCTGAAGTTGAATCATGAGAAACAAAATTTACAATTTGAACCTTTCCCTTTCTTATGTCTTCCTTTGCTTATGTCATAATGGTTATTAGCTCATTAATGATATATTTCCCCTTCTAGGTATTGTACAAAGTCTTTTGTACATCAAATTGAGCAGACAGAGACTCCAATGCATGCTAAATAAGGAAGCTGTCACCTAGATCAACCTTCATGCTTTTCGACTTATTATAATAGTTAACCAATTTTAAAATGTGCTTCCACACTCCACTAACACCGTCATATGTTGTCTTTTCTAGTAGTGATAGGTAGTGACCTTTTTTAACTTTATTAAATTTTACAAATTTTTCTGCAATTGAGTCAAGAAAGGTCTTTGTATTCTAGGATTTAGGAACACTCTATCTAATGGTCTTGTCCATAGTGTACTTCATGACCATCATGCATATACAGTTTGAATGAGCCCATTTTTCATACTTGGCCCTCAGTTCAACACTTGAATTTACATCAATGACAGGTTCCTTTTTCCTAAGCACTAGATCTACATTGGTGACCATTAGATATAGCTTTAAAGATTCAACCCAGTCCTCATAGTTTATCTCATTTAAAGTCTTTAATAAAGTTAATTGCATAAGCTAGGTAGCTGAGGAAAATTTATCAATATTAACGCGTGTAATACTTTAATCATGCTTATATTTTCCTCATAAATATTAACTATGATATTTTACACAATATTATACCATAAGAATTAATACTAAAAAGATATTTAAAATTATAAAATATAATACAAGAATTAAATACTACATTCCTAAAACCAAACTTCAATACGGTGTTTAAGATTCTAACATTGCAATACTTCATCCTACACTCATATTATCACCAATAGGCTATATTAGTAATATCATACTAAAATGACATGTAATATTATTAATGCAACACTCTCCTAGATACCATATTAAATAATTTTATTTTAAAAAAAATGTTATGCAACTAGTCCCACGATAGGCAAGTACACAATTACACAAAATTTAATGGTATAATATGAGTTACTAATAAATCTTACAAATAACACTTAATAAAATGAGAAAATTAATATAATAATTTAAAATTTCTCAAAATTAATTTTAAAAAAATAGCAAAAAAAATGTCTTGCAGAGTACTTTAATAAGCAAAATGACAATAAAATTATAAGAAGGATGCTTAACTTAGTTGACAGAGTAAAAGACTCTTGAATTTATGGTTTTGGGTTCAATACAATGTGATGGCATTTTTTCCCACAACCCAAACCTTTATCTTCACTAGCCATTTGATTGAAAGTAGGTCTGCTTGTTTGAATTTAACCTGGTTTAATTTTGTAAATTTTCTACCATTTTTCGTGTAATTTTTTCCACCATTACATTAAAAATTTATTTTTCTTACTTATCCACCCATTAATTTAAGAAAAAACTAAAGCTTTTAATCACATAAAAAATGGCACAATTCCATAGCTCCATAATGGTTTTAATTTTAAATCATTTCAGCACAAATTGATTTGTGTGTTTTATTTATGGGAATTAATCTTAGTTAATACTCCCAAAAATTTTGTAAGAAATTGCCCATAAAATTATTTGATTTTGAATACATTATGTTTCAGTACTAGAAAAAATATTTCTAGGAAAAGTTTGTATTAGGCTTGATTCAAGCCATTTTTTCTTCAAATTGATGTGCTAAAAAAAGAAAAAAAAATATTAAATTGTGCTCCAATTTGAAGTAAAAGCATCTACCCCTTTTGGTCGAATTATAGACAATTTTTTTGAATTTTTTTAATTCAGAATACCAAATCACAATCATTCCTCAAATTGATGAGTGAGTTCTATTCCTATTCAGGTTTATACTTACAGATTCAATCTAAGAACATTTAGGCATTAAATTCACAATCAGTACAATTTGATATGTGATGATATTGGAAAACATTAATCTATAAATTCTAATATGTTGAAACTATGAAAATTTTAAATTCATAACATTACTGAATCATCAATATTATATAATCTTACATTAGCAAGTTTTCCTAATGATCCACAATTTCAAACAACCATATTACATAATTTCAAGCTCTAATACCAATTGATAAAATAAAATATGGATATCAAAATATGCATTGGAATTATGTTAATACAACATGTTTGAATTGCATATTATAGAAAAAAGATGAAGCCAATAATAAGCCTTACTTGAATTTGCAATATTTTTCCATCATGCTGATTTGGACAGTTGACAAAATCTTTCCTCTAACAATCTTTAGTATTTTCAATTTTGGAGAAAACTTTACAACTTTCTGACTAGCAACGTAGAGTAAGGACATATCATTTTAAAATAATATTTGGGTTAAGATCTTACCCATCATAGGATCTGTTGTAGTTATTTTTGGGACCATACAAATGGGCTGGCAAAAGCCTAACAGATGAAGTCTAACTAATAAAAGACCAGCTCAAGGTCGCTAGACCCAGATCGCTAAAGTACGAGCTCAGGTTGCTGGATAACAATACTTGTAGTAACCTCAGGTTGATTGACAATGAGCTCTAGTTTGCAGGATGGAGCTCACTCGCTGTGGTTAAACCCGAGGAGGGACCAATTCACGAATATCAACTTGTAGATGCTAGCTGGCAGAAACCAACTTGTAATTAATTTATTATTTTTCTTTTCTGAAACATGTTAAGATTGTACACCCCAGCAACTATAAATAGGGGTAAAGATTATAGTACAGTAGAATGACTTAGATAAAGAAAGCCAATTCTAGACAGAAAGCAATTCTGTAAAATATAGAGAGAAACTGTATACTATATACTCTACACTCAGTAAAATAATCTGAGAAATAACATTGCCATAGACGTAGGGGTCAACAATTAACTTTAGTCAAATCACGTTAAAAATGCTCGGTGTTATTTCCTCTATTCTTCCTCTCGCCCTTTCTTTTATCTCTCTTTCTCTTTCACACTAACCAAAGTACAGTTTGGGGTTTACTGAACTTTTCTAGTTGATAAAATTTAGGCTTACCAAATTCCATCATCAAAATTTTGGTAAGCCTAAACCCAGTCAACCTGTATGTTCAATATAACCCCAAACTACAATTCTGATTGATGTAAGAAAGAGAAAGGTGGAGAGAAAGCGAGATGAAGAACAGAGGAAATGGCACTGGGGGTTTTTTAATGTGGTTCAGCTAAAGTTAGTTGATCGACCCCTACATCTATGGTAATGTATTTTTGTGAATATGTTTATAGAGTAAATATCTTTATGGAGTAATCACTCATATAAGTTAGTTCTCTCTATCTAGTATGGGTTTTCTAAGATTGGCTTCTTTTGTACAATAATATCAACCCTTATTTATAATTGTTAGGGAATTACAAGTTGAATGTAAAATAGTAACTAAAAATGATTAACTGCAAGTTGATTCTCACTAATTGACATTTGTAAGTTAGCCATGCAAGCTGGCCATACAAGTTGATCTCATTCTCAGGTTTAACCAAAGTGAGTCTTCTAGAAAATGGTTTAGGTGGCATGTTTCAACTAGTGAGCTAGAGCTCATTGTCAATCAACCTAGAGCTACCGCCTTTATCCTGTGATTTTGGCTCATGCCTGGTGATTTGGTACCTTTGCTGAGCGACTTCAGTTTTGGATGACCTGGGCTTCTTCTAGTTAGACTCGGCTGTTGAGCTTTTGCTAGCCCATTTTGCATGGTTCCAAAAATACCCATAATATTAGCCCCTTCAGCTCTCAGTGCAATCTTTGGATTGGGAGATGTAGTTCATTGGTAAAAGCTAATAATTGTGCTCTGCCATTTCATAATTTTCTAGCTTTTCCAAGCATGCCGAGCTGGATGTTCAATAGGTTGCAGATGATAACATGTAAGTATAAATGAGTTCGTACAAACCATGACTTAATAAACATTAGTAAAAATGAATGCCCTGTAGGTCGATAGACCTCAACTAGTGAACCATGACTTCGTCATTGTTGAGATGAGTACCCAAGCAGGTTGCATGAGAGTTGCGCCTCAACTAGCACAAGTTGAATGCTCAGGTAATACGCATGAGAGCTACACCTTTGTTAGCTCGAGTTGGGTGGTGAGATAAGTCACAGGTAATGATTCTTTGGTTGATTGGAGTGGAAATCAACTAGTAAAATGGATGATTCTTTGGTTGATTTGAATGAGCATTGACTAAAATGGATGATTCTTTGGTAGATGAGTACCAACTAAAATGGATGATTCTTTTTTGCCCGAGAATGGTTTACTTCCTGAATGTTCTTTTCAGATTACGAAGGCAAGAGATTGCTTCTGGTATAATATTCTATTAAGAAGGGATGCAGCTTTTATCCTTAAAAAAGAGAATGAAAACTAGCAGTAATATCCAACTTGGTTAAATAGGAACCACAATGCTATTGCTGGAGCCAGTATGGCAAAACCTCTGCACCATTTCTTCCTAAGCAACAGATCAACAACTAATCCAATGCTACGAGCTTGATGAATTGATATACGATGATGTGACTTGAGAATATTTGAAAGGGATGATGCAGGCAATTGCCATAACTTTGATACAAGTTTTTGTTTGCTTTGGTATTGAGCTCGCAAAGATTGAAGGCATGAGCTTGAAGTCATTAGGGATTTGATGGCAGAGATTCTTTTTGGTCACCTTGGACTTTAGTCCTTCCAAGAATCTTAGCCATTCCTTCCATTTTCTTGTCTATGTTTGAAGGCTGGTCTGTGTGATCATGGTTAAGAGCCATGTCCAATCAATAAAGCATTAGATAGCTCTTGCAGGAATGTGTGCTAGGTCGATAACTTGATCCGAGTTTAATGGGATGCTGGGCCAACCGTCTTTCTGGTTGTCATTTTTTCACCATCTTTGGTGCTTGTTGGAGCACTACTTTGGTTCTCATAATAATCCTGAACTAACCTAGTCTACCTAACTTTAAATACAAAAACATTTGAATTGCAAGATGACTGGCTTTAACTAGTCCTGAACTGAGTCTATCGCACAAAGTTGAAGCTGTAAGTTGCTCAATCCAAACAAAGTAGCTATTGGTTATGATGAGGTGTTCAGCCTCAGCGCATAGCAACCATTGCTCTCCACAATGGCACAGTAGTTAGAGCGATGGAAGTAGCTATGTTCATATACCCTTTAACTAGATGGGCTAAGCGATGGACAACTTTACTCCACTGTATTGTGATAAGCCTCTACTACAAGCATGGATAGTTGGGTTGTGGTTCATGTGTTGGTCTCTGATGAAGACAAGGTCTATCCTATGCAGTAGTTATGATTAACATAAGGGATGAGTCATGGCAGTTGGGTAGGAGGATGAGGGCTATAACTTGACAGCTTCAATTTGCAACAATGCCAGCTGAAAGGATCAATGTTGTAACCCCTCCTAGTTGTAGGACAACACCTTAGAATTTCTAGCTATGACAGACAAATCTCTGAACTGGAGGAGTAAAAGATTTAACCCCTACCAATGATTATCCGACCATAAAAATGGTAGCTAGCGTATGATGAGCTTCAAGTAGAACAAAGTAGTTAGTTTAGTCTTTTGCTATTAAGGTTCAAATTGCCCATCCAATGGCAGAATTTTGGGAAAACTTATTGATCTCAACTACAGCAATGAGATTTATTGTGCTTCTGCTACATGTGATGGTCACCGGTAATAGGGCATGGTCAAATATGGCAGAAGGAGTTGCTAGTCAGTTGCAAATTGAACCAGAAAGGAAGGTGGCTGATTGGCTTCATATTAGATCAACCATTGGGTAACACATCCCACTACTGTTCCATGTAACCCTTAGGCTAGTCAACTGTCGCGTTTAAACTGTTGGTAGTTCTTCCTCTTGCCATCACAATCAAATGGAGAATCAATCAGAAAATAGTATTTTGGTAAGTTCAATATAATCCTAAACTGCAATTCTGGTTAATGTAAAAAAGAGAGAGAGGTGGAGAAAAGGCGAAAGGAAGAACAGAGGAAATGGCACCGGGGCTTTTTTAATGTAATTCGGCTAAAGTCGGTTAATCGACTGTATATCTGCAGTAATGTATTTCTATGAATATGTTTATAAAGTAAATATCTTTACAGAGTAATCACTCGTATAAGTCAGTTCTCTCTGTCTAGTATGGGTTTTCTGAGATTGGCCTCTTTCATACAATAATATCAACCCCTATTTATAGTTACTAGGGCATTACAAGTTAGATGTAAAACAGTAACTAAAAATGATTAACTACAAGTTGATTCTCACTGATTGATGTCTGCAAATTGGCCATGCAAGTTAGTTTCATTCTCGGGTTTAACCAAACTGAGTCTTCTAGAAGATAGTTAAGGTGGTATGTTTCGACTAGTGAGCTAGAGCTCATGGTCAATCAACCTGGAGCTATTGCCTCCATCCTTCGATTTGAGCTCATGCCTGGCGATCTAGTGCCTTTGCTTAGCGACCTCAGTTTTGGACAAGCTAGCTTTCTTCTAGTTAGTCTTGATTGTTAGGCTTTTGCTAACCCATTTTGTATGATTCCAAAAATACCTACAACAGGATTCATCCCAATTCTATAGTCTGGGTTTAGTACTTGTAAAAACCTAACATATAATGCCACAAAAGGGGCTTAATAATTCATTTTGACATTAAACTTAAATAGTATTATAAAATATAGGTAGTCCAATTTACATGTTTCTAACATTGTTTACACAAGCTGTGGGAATAGAAAATTTTCATTGTTATTATAAAAAAGAATAGCAATGCTACGATACACAAGGAAAAAGAAAAAAAAAAAGACAAAAAAAATAAACTTTCACTTTTTTGATAGTTTTTGATAACTCCCCATCAATGACAAATTAAAATAAAAAGAAAATTCAAAATCACTCAAAACTATTATATAAATGGCATGAAATTATGCAAATGTTGCCATATAGTATGTCAGTAAGGTATGAAAAATTATGCTTGTGTAGTTCTGAGAGGAATCTATACCTTTTTCCAAAAAAAAAAATACTTTTTTCACAAATGACTCCAAATTGTACTTATGTTGATGCCACCAATAGTTTTTTTTTTTTTGTTTCCAATTGAACAACCTATAATGTCTCTATAGTTGTACCATGAAGAAGCAATAAAATTAATAGCAGTGACAAAGCAAATGAAAATAAAAATGCTTGAATATCAATGATAAAACTTAAAAGAAAAATTCATCTTTTTAACCACATCTATAAATTAACAAAATTATATATTTAATAATCATACTATCATAAACAATTCAATCAGAAAACACAATATTGGAATGAACATTCATATTACAAATTAGTGGCTAATAATGTATTAGAATAGAAAATTTCCAAAAAAGAAGAAGAAGAAGAATATAGCAAGGCATATATAAGCTTGATCCTTTGCATAGAAAAAAGGCACTAGAGATGCTTTCGATGCTATCAAAGCTTCTATTCCATCAACCAAATACATTTTCAAAAATATGCAAAGTATGTTTGATACATGCAAGATGGAAGCATTCAATCAGGTCATAGATTATATACAAAACAAATATAATTAAATTGAAAAAAAAATGAAACCTTAATTGAGAAAATAAAAATGCTATAAAAAATTAAGTTAATCGAAGAGGATGACAATGAAGGTAAACCTCTTCAATAGCCAGAGATATTAAATTGAAATGGTCAAGAAGGGCATCCGAATTCCATACAAAGAATCAATGAACTCACTAATTGACTAAAATCAAAATCACTAATCACACTGTATTTCAAATGCTTCTACAGCTGACTTCACATTCTCATCAATAATAGGGGTTGGAACTAAAATGTCAAACATTTTTGTCATAAACATTAGAATCCATTAGTAACTTAGAGGACATATCACAAAATGTTAATATCATAAAATGCATAAGAGATTTTTTTTAGAATGATGAAGAATCATTTTCAATGATTGAAAAACAAAAACAAACCCAAATTGCAGTGAAGAATTTTGGACTTGTTGTAATCAAATTAGAAACATGTATATGGTATATATTCATTGATTTCCATACTTGATGAAGACTAATGGCCATTGAAGGCTGACCCATTCTTGGTAGTTGAAGTAAATGTTTGGTGAACAATTTTTAATTCTCTTATTAACAACAATTGTACAACGAAGAAAGATATTAGGAAAGGAATTAAAAAGGTTAATGTTCCTTAATTTCTTCCTAATAGAGTTATTGTTATGAGCTCTGATTGAATAGAAGGAATAAATGTCTAATCATATTTATTATACAAATAAATATTAGTAGGTAATAGATAATTGATAGATAGAGATAACTAATAGAATTTTTATAATAATAATAATAATAATGTTAAAAAATTTTGGAGCATGGTCTATCTCACAATTGAGGAGGAAGAAAATGAGCACCACTCTCTATGTTGAAGAAGTCATTGGGATGAATAGACCAGAGACTTGAATGTGTCCTTTATTTGCTCTAAGAGAATCTAGGTTAGATTACAATTTTGATTCTTCTAATATATAATTTGATCGGATTTGATCCATTGTAAATTGATATTTTATTTTGATTTATCTAATTTATAAATTAAAATAAATTAAATTTAAATTAATAATTTTCATCAAATTGATGACAAAAAATTCTAATTAATATATAGAGTGACAAAAAGTTCTAATTAATATATAGAGTTTTTATAGGATTATAAGTTAGCACTTATTAGAAGATAAAACCAATGAAATTTGCCTTAATGTGTTAGAAAACTGCAAGTGATCTACTGATGGCATGAAAACATTATAAATTTGACCGATAGTATTATATGACCCTCTAATTTCCTTCCTTATTATTCTCAGATAAAATCATGTTGAAACTCCATGTGGCAATTGTAATTTTATTCTTTAATTCGATATAGGATATTAACAACGACCCATTCTGATTTTATTTGTGCATTATAATGATTAAAATAAAATATTATATGTAAAAAATTAAATATAAGTAATATATTAAAAAAATAAAAATTATCATGAGAGGTTAAGTTTTAATCATTATTGACGTAAAATATTTTATATTACTAATGAATATAAAGATGACACATTTCTAAAAGATAAAAATAATTAAAAATTTTTATCTATTGTTAAAAATGTTTTTAACAATTTTTAAATAATAAAATAATATGTGATAAATGATATTATAAAATTTATTTATATTAAAAGTGTGATCAAATTTATATCTTTATAATTAGACCTTGAAATAATTGAATGTGCATTAATTATCTTTGCACACGGTCAACCAGCTCATGGATTAATGAATTCACCGTCACCACACGCATCGCTTTCTACGACGTGTATACATTTAGGCCAAATATATGTACATTCCCATTTATTTTCTCATAAACAGCGTTTGGTTCACAAATTGCAAAATGCAGTACGCCCGTTTTGAAACCAGCCCTTTTATCCTTTAAATCATGTCCTTCTCATTTCCAATCACTGGTAAGTGAGAATAGAGCAACGGAATAGTGAAAAACTGAAAATGGTGATCCCTGTATTGCTCAAGTTTCTGTTTCCACCACCACCTTCTCTTTTCGTTTCAGCCATGTCAGTCATTAGCTTTGTTTCATTGGCAAACGCTGGATTCTCAGAAATTAGAGGGAAGCATATGCAGTATTCGAAATTTCGGGATGCTAATTCAACTGGACGCCAACAGATTAGAATTTCTGGCAAAGCTGGAATGCTTATGCTTTATACTCCTGCCTTTTTCGCTGGAGCTGCTTCCTTTTGGATATTTCCTCATCAGAGTCTCAGATCTACTTTGCTTCAATCTGCTGTTACCTTGCATTTCTTCAAGAGAATCTTTGAGGTAATTCATTTGTTCTTCAAAAATATGCATAACCACAATCATATACATACTCAAAAGCAAAAGGAAAATAATGCCATGTTTTAAATTGCAATTGCAATTATCCTGTGTAGCAATATTGTAGAAAAATACTGATCATTGCTGGGGAAAATTCTTATGACCAAACATGGTCACGAAACATTCCTTTAACTTTACTTGAAAATGAATAGAATGAACTAGACATGAGTATGCATCATTTCTATATATTGTTTCCCTAGAAATCTTATTCCAAAAAAGGTCCTCCATTCTGGGAATTCATTTTGCATGCTGACGTCCCCTTTAGAATAAAAGTAAAATAAAAGATAAAAGTAAAATAAAAGGTAAAGGTATAAAAAGTGTACTTTTAACATTTATATTGAAATAAAAAATGTTAAACCCATGTCCATTTTTGGATTCAGATTTTACACACCCTCTAATAAAGCAGTAGGTCTTACGGTGGGGTAACGTGAGAAGATATAAATAGCAGATGTTGGTGTAGTATTACTGTATTGAAGTCAATCTAAACAGAGTTTTGTTTTAGAGAGTCATTTGCATGTAAGCTTATGTACATCATACATATGAATATAGCGGAAGCAAAAGGAGTCGAATTACCTCCAGCCATTGGTTGATTTTAAGTTGCTGTGATTCT